>LR736894.1:887163-1037191 GCA_902654985.2 Oryctes borbonicus
GCGAATTAACGAAAGATATTTAGCAGATACCAAGAAAGAATGTAATACATGGTCTCAGATAGGTAGAAGTTTCGCTTTATGTACAGGTGTTTTTTAACTTTCAAATATCGGAAGCTTAGTTATTTAAAATTAGAAACCCTTAAAATTGATAGATCTTGAGAAAATTGTAATTTTATTTTAGAATAACAATTAAAATAATGAATTTGTCAATTAAATAATTAACAGATATTTTTTTCGTATTTTATCACGAGATGTATCCAACTCCGAAAAAAAGGCGCTTCAAAATTTACTTTTAACGACGTTGTAGTAGAACTGGAAATATAGTCTATGAATAGAGTGAACACATTAGGTAGAACACGGTAGAATAGAATCGTCAAGTGTAGCACAACACATAAACGGAACCGATATAATATTAAATTAGAAATGAAGGGAGAGAACGGACCGTTGTCATACTCAGTTCTGTTTGATTTATTCGGGTAAGGCATACACATGTTTTATGTTTCGTACCACAATGACAACAGACCCTTTCGTCTATCTTTCCGTATTTTTCGCATACGTTAGTTTTAGGCTGTGTTGGCGATAAAAGCAGGTACTTGTAAATATTTTTTCTCAAGAATAGAGATCGAGCAGGCGTGTTAGAATTAACATTTTTTATAATATAATTCGGTCTACGGTTAAAAATGAGGATCGACGCATTCTCAAAACAGCTGTGCCGAGTTAATTAATTAATTCGTGTAGTGCAGAGTGTACCGATACTTTAGTGTCGTCTGCCCTTAGTTAGAGTTTGGTTATTCCTAGGTTTATTTATTTTGCAGTTGTGAGGGTTAATTAATTCATGTTTTTAAAGAAGGATGGAGCGCTCTGGTACCAATATAATTTAATTCAACGGCATTTTAACTTATATTAAGTCAATATTAAAAGGCCAACTAAACCAATTTTATTATTTCCTTTGGTAATATTTCAATCTTCGTAATTTTATTTTAAGATAATTTCTATTTTGTTTATTGTATGCTTCTGTGTTCATGCGGTTCTGAAGAACATACTACTTCTTATTTCGCCAACGTAACAATTAAAAATTTATTTTCAGAGTGGAAAATAGACTTGTTTGTTAATAAAAGAGACCCGGTTTACTTAGTAATACTTGCACTTGAATATTTCTACATTCTACTACGACTTTAGTAGATCTGTTGTCTTGTATGTGTTAGAACAGTTAGAGGTTTTTGATAAACCTTAGTACTGCTCCATGATCTTCCTTATTTAGTTCAGCAGATGCAAGAAATGATCTACTAAACAGTTGATACAGGAGGATCCAAAAGAAAGTGGTTGGAATGGTAGTAACTTAATGTCACTTAATGCTGAACTATTCTAACTTAATAAGAATTATGCAGGACATAGGTTAGATTTGCATTTACATAAAACACAGACCGAAGCAACATGTCCAAGTGGACATTTTTAAAATTCGCGGACAATTTAAGTTGGTAGTCTGGGTAATAAAGTACCAACTTAAATTGTCCGCGAAATTATAAATTTCTAATTTGGTAGATATTGCTTACATTTGTCTACAGTTTACGATATTATTCACGCTACGTAATATGCCACCTCGCTAAATACATAAACAAAACCATAATTTAATGAATTTTCAAAACTTTTTTTTAGATACACTGAATGTAACAAAATTTATACCTCGATTTTAATGTAGGGGGCAACTAAAATTTATGTAAATAAATAAAATAGTAATAAAAAATAATAAATGTATACACACGCTTCCCTTTTTCTTAAAAAAAAAGATAAAGACACAATGAGACACACGTTTCACAAACAGAATAAGTTATTTTCACCATGTGGAGTAGAAGTATTTCATTTCACGAAAACAACTATGTTGTTATATACCTAAATTAAGTTTTTGAATTTATTTTTAAAAGTAACTGTATATGACCTCATTAGGTCTTCAAATGACCAAGGAATACGGATGCAGAGATTCACTGATGATATGGTTATTGTGTCCAGAAGAAAATTTCCTGGGCTAGTAGCAAGCATTATGCATAATGCGCTGCGAGAATTGGAAGACTCTCAGTTAATCTACAAAAGGAAAGTTGGTTGCATTTACCAGCATAAGGAAACTCGTCGGGCTAGGCAGCATTAGACTGTTCGAGCAGGAGTAACAATTAACTAAAGGAGTGAAGTATCTGAAAATAATGAACAGGGTGACACAACTATTTTGGCGTTTCAGGGAAGTTGTTGATAGAACATGGAGATTAAGACCAAAGATGATGATCCATTGGCTACACACTATGTTGGTGAGGCCAACAATTATCTGTTCTGATGAGACGAATAAACACGAGTCTGCCTAGTCACAGCCAATTTCGTGAAGGGCACGGAAAGTGGAGAACTTTACTCATGGCATACAATGTGATTTGTCGTATTCAGATTTTCTTGGCATACACGGTAGATTTGATCTTGCCTAAACGTTGAATTAAAATTTTAATTATATTTTTGATTGAGTATTTCTTAGTTTTCGACAATATATCGAATTTCTTTTATTAACTATAAAGACTATGAAATGGCTATCGAAATCGTTGCCATGTTTATATTCACGACTTTTCAATGTTTTAAATGGAACTCGCTGTATATTGTCCCAAAATCTAATAAGCAGTTTCAGAATTTTTCTTATGAACATTCTCCTGTTATTCTTTAGTAAATTAAATATGAAGCTATACAGATAAGTTTTTCCTTTAAAAATATAGAGTGCCGCGATGAAGTAATTTTTTTTGTTGTAACTAACGTGTAAACGTTATCCTTTTCTGCATGATAACCTTTTTAGCAAATTAATCCTTGTTCCTCAATAACAAAATTGTTCATATATATAATGCTCATAGTTATAAATTTAATATTTGTTCCATATTTGATACATCCTTTTCGACTCACTGGTCAAATATTTCCAGGAAATTTATTTACATTCAAAGTAGTCCCAATTTGTTAAAACTCTAATCAATTATCAAATTTGGAAAATCCAAAACCAACTTCCATTCAAGAGTTTTTAAGGATTTTCTATTGGTGGTTAGAATTATACGAGTTTAATTTTTTTTGATTTTAAATTCTGAATTTTACATTTAATTTAAGCAACGGATTCCTCAATAAAATTCAAGCGTTGGATTATCAAATAAGCTTTAAATTCATGCTTATCTTTTTAGAATTTCTTTTGTTTTTATATCTTTGTCTTTTGCAACATTTCTCACATTAAAAGTGCTTGTTTCTCTTTAAAAAATTATCATGCGCTACATATAAAGCTTATAGAAGATGTGGGTGGTTTAAGCTTTTGCATTTCATTCTCATGTCAACATATAGAAAATGTGCGGGCATTTCGTGTTTTAAATTCATTCCTCTCGTCTTTTCAACACGTTTCACGTTCAATATAAACCATCAAAGTATCAAAGTAGAGTAAAAAGATAGCAAACAATTAAAGGTAAACAGAAAAATTTACCTCGCGTATTGCCAGCCGTTGCTGTCCGGCTTTCGAACGTCGGAACTAGAAGAAGTAGAAGAACGTGTTGTTGACGGTTCTTTTCTACGAATTGTCAATATGAACAACAACAAGAACAACCGGCGTAATGGACAGTCTATTTGTTTACGGTCAAATCTCGTTTGATTATTGTTATAACTGGTGGTGGTTGTGATGCACAATAACTGATTGAAATCAGATGAACACTGACCGAAATGTATGATATTTTCGCTCTGTGAATGCTTGATAAACATCGCATTTAAAACTCGCACGCTTTTTTCTTTTTATCTAGCAAAATTTATATTATTTTTTATATAATCCTTCTCCCTTGTTTACTCTTATATATGTAAGAGAATCGCATAGGGGTCTCTATTTATATACGTATTTCTAGCAAATAGCCGGCCGTAGAGTGATTACAAGCCCGTAATGTTGCCCGCGCCAGACTCAAACCTGACCCACTCCACTCTAACTTGCAGCTTATATACGAGCTATTTTTAAACCTTGATGTCATAAACTTGAACGGCGATTGGTTCACGCTTATGTCATCGCCGGCGAGCATTGGATGAACGCTCCCAATCCCGCTATCCCCCTCCCCTCCCCTCCAGCGATTCTCGTGTCACGAATATCGTAGATCTATGTTGGCCGTGCAAACCTCTCCGACTCCGCGGTTGTCCTCTAATGATTGAAAACAAATGGATCTGTATTCTTTCTTGTTTTTTTTCTTTTTTTTTTCGCGATTCACTGCTGTTTTTTTTTCTGTGCGGCGAGTTTCTGCTAGCGTAGACACGGATATCTCACAATACAGACGTAACGTTCACTTCTCTAGCTAACTATCTCGCTTTTTTATCACTTATCACCTTCAGGGCGCGATTTTTTTTTTTTTGCATAGCACAAATTATATCATGTCGAGCTTTCTTGTATAAATACGTGTGGGTCTATTTCCGCTACGGCGGCTTTTGAGAGTTAATGCGAATCGAATTTGAATTAGCTGTTAGAATATGTTATTTAAAAAAAAAGGTTCTTCAAATTTAAGAAAATTATGGTCAATGAAACTGGTTTTGTTTATTTATTTTGGGAGGCAGCGTCGTAACTGTTCATTTTGGACGGTTAGTGTAAAATTGCTTGAAATGAAAGAAAGAAAAGTGATCAGAGTTTATTTCTTATAGAGATGTTAATTATCTCTTGCGTTGGAAGCATGTCTTTTCTAAATATACCATCCATTGAAATTTGGCCAAGTAATAAAAGTCAAAGATAAAAGGTAACTAATTCCAAAAAATAAAGGATAACTAACAAGATCTAATGCAAAATTCTTAAATATTTTTCTCGTCAAAAAATCCACCCCAGAGATACTTGAACAACTCGTGGCACCTTTTCGATTAATTTTCTTAGTGTATTGCCTGGGATGTTGTTCCATTCTTGGAGAACATTCCAGAGTCGTTCCTTGGAAGTAGGACCAATAATTCGGAATCTCCTATCGAGCTCATCCCATAGTAGCTTAATAGGGTTGAAATTGAGACTGTGCGGTGACCATGTCACAATTTGTAAAATATTCGCATCTTTTTGTTGTTGTCGTGCATAAATGTGAAATTTTAAATTGGCTAAATAGATTGACATCTCATGGGCACAGTGCTCTAAGGTTGCCACCGTACCATCCTGAATTAAACCTAATTGAGAAAATATGAGGTTTTGTAAAATTAAATGTTACTTTTAAGTAATTGATGTAGAGGCATTAGCCAGAAACAAATTTGCTATAACTCGTGAAGAATGAACATCTGTTTGCAACCATGTCGATGAAGTTTTAGAAGACCACTTGGAACAAGAGCACCTGCTGGATAACATAGCGAATGAAAGCTGGTGTTTGTCGTTAACAAAGGCGAATCAGATACTGATGAAGATTTTCATGATAATGACCACCATGACGATGATGCTGGTAATACACCTTTGTAGTCTTTTATAGGTTTTTTATTATTATATTTTTTTTACCATAAAATATAGTTTATTGGACTTTGTAACTTTTAATATAACCAAATAAATATTGTCTTTTTAGCAATAAAACAAACTTTGAATGCTAATAAAAATGAATTAAAATTGTCTTGATAGCTGCTTGACTGTTATATATTATTTTTATTTTCCCCCTCATACAGCCTTCCTTTGCGATGACTTCAGCACGAATATTTCTACCTGGAAAATCATTGTGTGCTTTTCCTGGCGTAAGGATATCTTTGTCTAGGCCTCAGTCCACTTATATCGCTTCATGTGTACAGCGAGGGGAAACCCACTATGGCCTCCAAGGAAGCCGTTCCTGTACTGTTTATTGCTCCAGTGATTCCTGTCGCTGGACTTGGTGATAAATCTTACCGCGGAGGCTACTTCTGTGCTTCTCCGCCAAACTACTGCTCTGTAGATAATTGTTGGCCTCACCAACATAGTGTGTAGCCAATGGATCATCTTTGGTCTTAATCTCCAGGTTCTATCAACAACTTCCCTGAAATAGTTGTGTCACCCTGGTCGTTATTTTCAGATACTTCACTCCTTTAGTTAATTGTCACTCCTTCTCGAACAGTCTAATGCTGCCTAGGCCGATGAGTTTCCTTATGCTGGTAAATGCAACCAATTTTCTTTTTGTAGATTAACTGAGTCTTCCAATTCTCGCAGCGCATTATGCATAATGCTTGCTACTAGCCCAGGAAATTTTCTTCTGGACACAGTAACCATATCATCAGCGAATCTCTGCATCCATATTCCCTGGTCATTTGAAGACCCAATGAGGTCGTGTACAGTTACTTTTAAAAATAAATTCAAAAACTTAATTTAGGTATATAACAACATAGTTGTTTTCGTGAAATGAAATACTTCTACTCCACATGGTGAAAATAACTTATTCTGTTTGTGAAACGTGTGTCTCATTGTGTCTTTATCTTTTTTTTTAAGAAAAAGGGAAGCGTGTGTATACATTTATTATTTTTTATTACTATTTTATTTATTTACATAAATTTTAGTTGCCCCCTACATTAAAATCGAGGTATAAATTTTGTTACATTCAGTGTATCTAAAAAAAAGTTTTGAAAATTCATTACATTATGGTTTTGTTTATGTAATTAGCGAGGTGGCATATTACGTAGCGGGAATATCGTAAACTGCAGACAAATGTAAGCAATATCTACCAGATTAGAAATTTATAATTTCGCGGACAATTTAAGTTGGTACTTTATTGCCGAGACTGCCAACTTAAATTGTCCGTGAATTTTAAAAATGTCTACTTGGATATGTTGCTTCGGTCTGTGTTTTATGTAAATGCAAATCTAACCTATGCCCTGCATAATTCTTTTTGAGTTAGGATAGTTCAGCATTAAGTGACATTAAGTTACTACCACTCTATCCACTTTCTTTTGGATCCTCCTGTATCTTGTACATGTTTTTATAAGACATTCGCACTCACCTGTTTTTCTCTTTCTAACCAGTCCCGGATCTTTTCGCCAACTGAACTCGCTTTTATAGTATTTGATTTATTGGTAATGTACAGTCGAATGTGAAAATATATTCTCAGTCTCTGTATTTCCTTTTCTTTTTGTCTTTTTTTACTTCCTTTGTGTTCCCGAATATCACGCGTCGAATTTTCTAAATGCGTTCTTTATTGAGTCAATTAAACGAGGGTCTTCCATTTTATATTCTTTTTTATTGCTCCTAATAAATTGATTCAATTACTAGGAGACACCCATAAGAGCACAAATTTCACGTTTGCTTGCATTTGTAAAAGATGGTGGTATGCGTGGATGTAGGTTATATAAGTATATTAATTTCTTTTATTATGTCCCAGTTTATTTATTTATTCTAATAAAATAGGAGGCAATTTATTACAGGTCTTATTTTTAAGTTTTAGATAAAAAAAAAACATTTTAACACAAAGGTGTGCAACATATACATTTGTAAAGGCCTTGTATATTTGTAGATGAAATTTAAACATCCGTTTGTAATTCAAATTTAAATTAGGGTACAAATACCTTACAGGTTGTAAAATAAGGAAATTACATATAAATCATTTCGTCTATAAACACGTATACATATCTTAATCTCTTCGAGATTACTTAAATCTTAAAAAAAACCGACGATAACGAAAACCAAACATCATTTATAATAGTATTTTGTAAAGAACTAGATTGTACACATGTAAATGCGCGATGATAAAACTTGGATTACGACTAGTGTTGCCAGCCAATTTAATAGAAAATTTCTTCTCCCAAGCAAGAAGTGTATATTTTTTCTAAACAAAGTTCCCTTTTCTACTTTTTTTTAAACTGTTTAAACATTTATTTGTATTTTTTTGTAAAATGTGTACGCATCAAATGTTCCTTCGTTATTTTATATAAATTTTCATTCCCTTTAAAATTCTTGCAAATTTTCCTTTCAAAGGTGGCACTCTGATTTTTAAATTTCCCGCGTTTTGGTGTGATATAAATTACCAAATATAGGTGACGCCACAATTATCAAAAACCAGTGAAAATAAATACTGGGATTTTTGAGAAAATGCCATCATTTTTGAAATTCAATGTTATCAAATAAAAAATAATCTATAACCTGATCATGCTTTAAATAAAAAAATTTGTCTTTACCAAAAAAATCCTTTCTTCCCTTTTATCATTAAAATTTTCTTAAGAAGGGAGAAATTTCCCATGGTTTGGCAACACTGATTACGTTTTGGACGTACTTGTCTATATAAGATTTGCGTTTTTTATTAATTAAACAAGAAGTTGGATCAAAATGTGTGCACATTTATTTTTGTTACATATTTTTTGTTTATTTTATAATAATCGTTTTAATATTTTTATCAAAACATGCTTCCTATTTAAACGTAATCCGCCATCTAACGTCTAAATGTAAAAGCTCAGAGAGTCCCTATGTCAGAGAATAATTTTATTAACCGAGGTAGGTATAATTATTACTGTTATTAATATTAAAGCAGTTCCAATTAAGTAAAGAATAGCTACGTTAGTGTCATTAAATATATTACATGTATATTAAATTTTATTCATTATAAAGTTCGTAATGAATTTTAACAATTACTAAGCGCCATCTATTGTCCAATAAAGATTTTAGTCAGAAACTAGTTTTTATCGTGCTCGCTTTATTTATTCACTGCCACGCTACGGCTTTTTGTTGTGTAATTTATGTGGTTTTCCTCTTCTTCTTATTGTTTACAGTGTTAAAACTATGAGTGTTGTGGAATTTTTAAGAAGTCCATTCCATTAAAAATGTGGTTTTACTGTATACTTTATATCCAAATATATGTAAAATATTTACTGAAATCGATAAAATCCATTATTCTGAACATGTAAGTTCACCTGTGTAGTAACAGATGGACCTATAAGATTGCTGGTAAAGTAGATTATCGATAATACAGAAATCTGAAATATCATTAGAAAGTAGTTAAAATCAATTATTTTTTTATTTAAACAAATGTATCATTTATAACTTTCTATAGTTTTGAACCGTGGAAACATGGTAAACATGATAATTTTTTGGTATCTGCATATAATTTCGGTCAATATTTGTTTCTCCCGCCTAGCAACTTTCACGCACAATTCGTCATACATCGCCCTCTATTAAATGCTGCGGTGATATGATGAACTAATCGCACCGTTTACATTAAATTGTGGAATTTTATTAACTGTTGTTAATTATACAAAGCGTTGTTAATTATTTCCAGTGTTATATTCCAGAATTGCAGTATTTTTCAAGAATCGTGATAGTTATAAGTTTAATGCGGTAGAAATATGGCATCCGCCCGCATTTGTGTTACTATGAAATGACGCAGCTTATATGTACGCCGTTAGAAACACTACAAATGTGATGCTGTTCGATTGCGACGCGTGATATTCTCAGTTATCATCAGTTATGTACGGAAAGATGTATGGTTTGTAAACAAAATGGAATCTACGCAACCTAGCAAACGTAAAAATAGATCTAAGTCTGCAAGTAGTAAAAGTCCAACGGAACCCTCGGAAACGGCGGCAAATCTAAACGGTAACAAAGATGGTGGTACGGACGAGCAGGAGACGCCAAGTAGCGAGAAGCCGACGGAGGAAACACCAGCAAGCGAAAATAAACCCACGCAGGGCCGTAAAAGGAAGGCAAGTGAGATGAAATCGGACTCAAGCGGTGGTGAGGAACCTTCACACGAGAAAGAAACAAAGGAAATAATTGAACCGGAGAGAAAAATAGAAATAAAAGGTAATTCACCATGTTTTAAATGCAACCCATTACATACATTTTAATATTTAAAAAAGTTATTGACATTTTATGAATAAATTAGGTTATATGTTTCGAATAGCCATAACATTGCTTCAGTAAAATCGAAGCAAAACTATTTGAATATAGTTTATGTACCTTTTTGATGATGATAATCTATTATTTAATGTTTGGTTTGATAAGTTCAATCTTACGATGTTTAAACTTGACCTATTTCTATCAGTTTGCAGATTTTCTAAGTTATGAATATGTTGCAATATGGTTAGGAAAAGAAATCATTTACGATATGTAGATTTTTCAAAAAAAGCTGTGATAATAATACTATAACTTATTTAATCTGTTAAATTTGTTAGTTATTTTTAAAACTGCATCGGAATATTATTATTAAAAATATACAGTGTTTTTGAAAAATTAATAATAAGATGCATTCTGTGTGTTTCAAATAAGAAGAAGTAATACTTTTAAAGAAAATACAATTTTTGTTCATTGCTTATGTGATTTGGAGTATTAAATCAGTCAAAATCAACAAATTTAGTTGTGCAGCCTCGTTAAAAGAGGAATCTAATAATTTCATCGTGAAAGGATGCCTTCTTTTTCACCAAAATTGCATTTAGAAAACTATACAAAGGTAATCCAAAAATTGTGTTTCTAATTTTTGAAATGTAAATTGGTTTATCGATTATCCAATTTCGTTTAATGACATATTTTACTGTTTGTTCTAATTTTTGAAATGTAAATTGGTTTATCGATTATCCAATTTCGTTTAATGACATAATTTACTGTTTTCTTTCTAAAGTAGAAGCCCAATGGCTTCTCCATATACAATTATATGGAGGAGGTAATTTAGTGCTAAATTTTATATCCAAGTTGAATTTGGGTGTGGTTCCCTCTTTGAGGTTGAGTTTACGAAGGTGACAACTACAAAAGCGAAATAATGTTTTTCAGATAAAGGGAATTATTACAGCGATAAAAAGCAATGAATCTATGATGTAATTACTATTCAATTAATTCTCTTTCATTTTTAGTTGAGCCAGGTTTAAATGATGATGAATTATCCCCAATGGAACCTAGAAAAGATGAATTAACAATGCCTCCAAAACAAACTCTAGGCAAAGGTAAACGCGCGAGAATACCAAATAAACGTTACAGCGACATCATGATAACATCTCCAAAATTAGAGAAAATAAGGAAGTTCGAAAATGGGGATATGCAAGATAATATTACGGAAAAAGAAAATGCAGCAGATTCTGAAAATACAGTCATAAGTACACTAAAAATAGCCAGAAATTCGATGAGCAGCCCGTCGCCACATTTTAAAAGAGTAAAACTACCAGTGGACCTTTCAAATCCCAATTTCCTCAAACCGTTTCAATTCGGCTGGAAGAGGGAATTGGTTTATAGGGCTACAACCGATAGTTCTGCCAAAAGAAATGGAGATATCTATTATTATACGCCTCACGGAAAAAAAGTTAGGTCGATGCGTGAGGTTTCTGAAAATTTGAAGAATAAAGAATTAACTTTAGATGATTTTACATTCTATAAAGAGCCACTTGGATTGGAGGATCCAGAGAAGGAAATAATTCGTGATGCAAAAGTTAAGTTTAAGGAGCACCCATCAAAAACCTCCAGCAGGTTGAAAGTGAGCAGTCCGAAATTACCTCCCCTACCACCAGCACCAGCACCTACCTTACCAGCTGTTTCACCTGTGAATGACAGTCCAAAGAGTACGAAGAATTTAACAAAGACAGGAGGTGGTTTCAAGGTAATGTAAGATTGATGTTCTTTGTCGATTATTAACTGTACTTCCTGTTGATTTTTGATGTAAGGAAGTGTGAATGAAGTTTTAAAAAGCCTATCGCAGCTTCTAATACCAAATCAGCTTCTCTCTTATATTTTTACTTGTTAACATACTTATCGTATTCTCTTGGAAGAATCTATTAACATTAATTGGTGTCGATCTTATTTCTCGTTTGTTTATTAAGTTCTATAAAAGTCACATGGGACTCAATTATTACAATCTAATCCCAATTCAGAGCATTATTAATAAATACAAACGATATTATAATCTCTTTATTGCAAAAATACAAGTTTATCATGAATAGATGATTGATTGACTTTGTTTGGGATTTATCCTTTAAATCTTGGTCAAAAAATCTTTTTATTTTGGTTACTTCTTGAGCAAGGTCTTTACGATGGTTGATTGATTACTTACTTGTATCGTAGTGTGTTGGTTAGGTTAGGGTTCCATTACGCATACGCTCAAACTCTGATGATGCTCAAACTACTCGATAAACCTGTTCAAACAACTTAATTTAAAACACATTTTCTGTTAGCTGATTGTTCTATCAAACCTTTAAGCAATTCAAAAACCTTTATTAATGTGTCGTTAGCTGTGTTTAAGTGACAAGAATGACGTTCATAAATAGGTTATTTATACATTACTTAACCTGCAGATTCAAATTTGTATTTTAACTAAATTCAAAATTTTATTTGACTAGAGATTTAGATTCATATGAACAAAAGTTGATGACTTGCATTTAAAAGGATTAAGGATATAAAACAATCCATAAAATAATCAAAGTAGACTGCTTTAGTTTAGTTTATATAACTGTCATTTTCGAAAAATAAGTTGACAGCTTTCATTCGAAATCCAGTCAAATAATGGTATGATAGGGTTGTTTAATTTGATCATTCCCATTTTATTTTTTAACACGATAATCCTCGACATTAAATGAATTAATTTTGCCAGGTTAAATTGCCGAGTAAGGGCACCACACCGAAGGGGAAAATTGACAAGAAGCAAAAAGAGAACGACGCGGAGATGGAAGTCGGAACTTATCCGCCGAACTGGAACGCAGCTCAGCCGAAAGCGAAGACAACGACGACAAAATGGGGCAATAAGTGAGTATCTTTCTTGGGAAATTTTCGTTTCATTTGTGAATTAATAGATTGGGTTGATGTGATCGCGTGTAGAATTGATGATGTGTTTTCAATTGTAATTACGAAATTGGATAGAATTTGATTTTTTTCTTTTTAAGTATGTATTTCTTTTGTAAAAAGCCTAAAATCCAACGTTAAGAGAATTAAATTTAATAAGCATTGTATTGGAAAAACATTGATTGTATATCCGATGCAAAACGAATCGAACAGAAACTTAAATTCTTTGCTATCGGAAACGAAAGAATAAGAACAAGCAGTAAACGTTTTATTATTGACCTAGAAAAATCTCCATCTCTCGCTCTTGTCCCTTCACTTTTTCTCTTCCTACATGTTGCCGTCTTACAGTTTAAGTGAGAATGAGGAGAAGCAGCAACCGTGCTCGATACGTTGCGAAAACGTTTGGAAGCCAATTCCATCCCTACAGTGCCGATATTGTCTCTGCTTGTACCATAATGAATGTGTCGGTCTGTCGCCGCTGGCTTCTGTCGAAGCATACGTTTGTAAGGTATTGCTATCCACTATAAACATTTAAATCTCAGTAATAATTAACAAAAAAGGTCGAGTGTGAGCTTCTACGGATATAATTTGACGTAAAAGCGCCTTCCGAATATTCCTGTGGTGGTTTTCTTAAATTTGCCAGGTCACTAAAACGTCAAGATTAGGAAAATCACAACTGCAATATCCAGAGGACACTTGTACAAATCCCTCTTATATTTATATGTTAACAGATGTTAATTGCTCTTAGTAACTTGAATAATACCCGCGTAGTGTAGATAGATCTTATAACATCACAGTAGTTAGCAGAGGTTTCGTTTTTTTGCGATTCTTTAAATGTTACGTTGTATGCGGTACTCTTAACTGTCTTTGGAAAACATACAGAGTGTCCGACAATTACGATTAAACTTTCAAATCGAAAAAGTGTCAACACTTTTTTTTGTAATGCCATATTCACTATGATAAATACCATATTCACTATCAATCTTAAATTGTTACATCTCAAGATATTTTAGAAAATTATAAAAAGTGTCCGCATCACTAAAATTTTGAAAATGTTTTGTTGAATTTATAAATAAGTCACTAAGGTTTCGGGCGCAACTGAATAGAACTTTTTACGAAGGCAAAGCTTTACCTGCACGCCCTCTGGGTTTTATCTTTAAACGATAGGATTAAGGGCGCACGTTAAATAAATATGTTCTTTAGAAAAGAACAAAATATACTTTCTATTTTTGTCGTTCTAAATAAATGAAATTGCCGTATGTGAGTCTTCACCTTTTCCGGAGCCAGTTCACTCTTGGTAGTCCAACGTTTCGGTTCGGCTTTAGGAGTTTACTGGTATTACAGTTATTAATCGACGCGAAAACTCCTTGTTTACTTAATTCATTTTACTATGAGAAGCACAAGTTGTCCTGCTACAAAGCGCTGATTTGAAGTTACGCCCTTAATATTTTAGTACATGGGATTCTTACCGCACGTACTAGCACTTGCGAAATTCTCTCCTGAAAGTTCGTATGTGCAAACCTAACCAATTGTGTAGTGAATAATACTAATTTTTGAAATAATTTAGTTTATTGTAATATATTTGTTGATCTGAGTCGACTAGCAAGAGTTAGCTGGTGCTTGCCTATCGTAGCGAGTAATACACATAAAAAATTACCAAAAGTTAAAATTTTGTTAATCTTTGCGATAATTACTCACTTAAATAGAGCAATAGTATGCGGAAACTTACACCAATTGAAGATCAGAGGGAACTAAGTTATTTTAAACACGAGAGGAATCGCAAAAAACCATCCCTCATTCCACCCGCGGCTCCAGATAAAAAAAAAGCAAATTTCCAAGAAGAGAGGCAAAGACAAAGTTTGTAATTCCAATGTTTGTGTTCCGCAGAACTGTCAGCTGCGCCAACAACCGACTGCCGGCACGATTCAAGCGTTACACCCGCCTCCACCGCTCACGCCTATCAGTACGATCAAATCGGCCGCAGCGGCGGCGGCGGCCACCACCTCGTCTACTTCCTCCTCAACCGTTTCCGTGCCGCCAAAACTGCAACGCATACCGAAACCACAAGACATTCACGTCGCTAGCACGCCATCTATCGTCAAACCCTTACCGCCCGTTCTAAAGCCGGACCTGCCGAAGTTAACGCCTCGTCCGGGTCTGGCGACCGCCCCTAAGTTCGTTAAAATCAATAATATCCCCGAGCAAATCACCGGCGAATCGAAAAGTCTGGTAGGATCGGTTACGACTTGGTTCCCATCCAGTTCAACCATCCAAGTGGCTAATGATAGGACCCGAGTTAATGATATTGAAAGCCACTCGCCACCTCGACCACAATTTGTAGAAATCTTAGGCAATAGAAAGTATCTTATAGTTCCCAAGCATAATATCTTATCAGTGTCACCCGCTATAGCTTCTGTAAATAATAAATCCGAAGACTTTGTCACTACACCGGATTTGTTGAATGTAGGCGGTGATAATGTTGACGAAATCGTAGCTGAAGCAGCTAAAATTCCTCCTTCTCCTCGTTTAAGCACTGAGGAGATAAAATCCGAACCTCATTCACCTGCAGCTTTAAATGTTAGCGATGAAAACCTTCCTGAACCAATGGAAGTCGATACCTTACCTTCAGTTCCTATGGAAATCGATCCTCCTGATATTGAACCAGATAAAGATGAAAATACCAGTGAAAATATTTCAATTCCTCCTGTTATACCTGAAGAAACAAATAATCATACAAACGATTCTGAGGAGAGAATTGAGGTTATCCAAGAAGAGGAACCTATAAAGGAGGAAGTACGAGAGGTACAACATATATCACCTCAACTGCCTCCGGTTAACAATCAAGATGATAACACTGTTGAGGAAACGAAGGAATTTATGGAGGAAGAGAAAAAATCTACGGCTGAAAGTGATCCAGAGTGAGTGGTGCTTGTATTTTATAAGTCGATTTGTAATTTTCTTTATTGTTTGCAGGATTTATTTATATTCTTTTCTTCCTATGTCAATCCCATATACCCTACAATCCCAATTCTCTTTGCCGAGTTGAGTGATATAAAGATATTTTAGTTTCCAATACATTGATTGTTAGATTTAATATTGAATGTTCGAAGTTAACCAAGTAAATTTTTTACTCTTACCGTAGAGATATGCAATAACAAGTGAACTGTCCAAATCAATATCTAAGCCAATTAATTTTTTTTCTCAATTGAATTATAAAATATTTGCAGTATATTCGAGAGTCTGTTGTTAAAACAACAAATTCATATTAAACGTAATAAGGTTTTGTGAGTTTGGGAATAGATAGCGGTTTTTTTTTATCCCAAAATTAAAATACCAGCGGACAAAAATAAATGTATAAATTTGTTACAAAATTAAAAGTTTTTCAATTGTGTTTTTCAAAATTCAGTAACTAAATTTCGAATTATAAAATGTCAACTGTTTTTGAATAAACAGTTATTGTTAATTAAAGACCAGCAGATTAACGGAAAATATGTAAATAAATTAAACTTGCCTTGAAAAACCAATGTAATACAAGTTGTTAAAAATTGTTTTGAAATAGAATTTCTAAGAATTCAATTGTACATTGTTGTAAATAACATTTATCATCGTCAGAAATTAATAAAATAAAGGTTTAAAAAGGCTAAATTTAGTTAGCAATTGTTTTAGATATCGCAGTTTTTGTTTCGATTAAAAATGAACGCAAGACAATATCATTTTATTAAAATCCTTCATATTTTCGAAAAATAGCATTATTTTAATTGATGTAATCTTCAGCGAATACGCCCAGGAGCGGACACTCCCGGTTCCAGTTCTCTTGTCCGCTTGCGGGAACTGCCCGCTCATGAGGAATATAAAACAAAATAGGCAAAATAATTCTTAAACTTTTAATGAAACCGCGTCTACATAAAATACAAGTTTTATTTTTAAAAGTCAGATAAAAAAATCTTGTTTGGGAAACTCCGATCGCTTTTATTGCATCGGGGTAGGAATATATAGGACCGTTGGTCTCTTCTTCCTCGTTGTCACTATCTTGCATGGATATCTGTTTATCACTAAACAGTTCTTCTGTAGCCACTTTTTCATCCAAATCAATGAAGTCGTCTTAATTTTCAACTTGGGTGATGTTATTAAAATTTCAGCTAAGTTCCTCAACGGTAAATTGTCTTGTGCAGCAAATCTTGTCATGCACGCCTTTTTATTTGAGGTCCGTGAGGCCCGCAAACTAGCAAGTGGCATATTTTTCAACGTCTGTGGTTGAGCAGCTTTCCCGACTATTCTTTTCCTTTTATCCAACTGTATTGTCCCAAAATAATATGGTCAATTTTTTTTTTACGATTTGCCCTGAACATTTTTCGCCTTTCCAGTGTAAGAGTTTTATTAGATAAAGCTCGAAAGTGCAGATCGCCTTCATCTACATTATGGTGTGTATCCCATTAATAATCCGGACAACTTTTCCAAAAACTGTTCCACATCTTGATTAACATCCGCTGACTCACTCGAGATGCCTCTCTCTCCATCTTCGCAGCCATCCATCAGATGCACTAAACTGCCCATACTTTAATTTTGTAGCTACCTCTTTGATCTTGGCCGCTATGCTAGCTTCTAGCACGAATGAACCATTGGAAGCATACTTTATCAATCTGTGCCGGCTCTGCCTATAATTTTCTTCTTCTTTGTTCCAAATTTTTACTCGATTGCCACTGCCTACGAATGCTTTCCTTGTATTTTATAATTTCGGCAGCCTGAGTTTTATCAATGTTGAATCTAAAATTTTTAAAGCAAAATTATTAGTTTTCTATCCAATTTAAAAATTGCTATGTTAAGCCTTAAGGGAATAAAAACACAAAATGATTAGTAGAACCCAAGCTGAAGCTTTGAAAATTTACTGTTTTTTTTTTTTAATAAACATACTTTTGACCCAACCGACGAACATTCAAATGTTTCACACAGCCATTTACGTTTGTTGCAAATGGGAATCTCAAGAACATGACCCGACTTGATCATGGGTAAAATACCGGGACTAGCAAAGAATCTACGTTTTTTTAGCGTGTTTTTTTATCTCTTTTCCCTTCTGTTTTCGAAGCTTCATGTCCTGGGGTCCTTTTATGTCTGCCAGGGAAAATTACCCTGTCCAAGTCCGTCTGATAGAACATTCGTTCTTCACTATAGAAATGTACAACCAAAAAATTGGTTCCAGAAAGAAAAAAATATCGTGTGAAACGTTTTAGTGAAATGCCCGCCTATGATAATATCTATAATTTCATATTTGTGTTTAAATTATTATTACAAAATTAAATTAAAATAAATAAATGCGAAGTATAAAATTTGCTGCAGCCTTTTATTATGATCACCGTATATTCCAGGCCATACAATTCATGTCTTTTTTAATTATTTGTAGGAGGATGGTTAGACGAAGCAAGGCACCTAACAAGCCCAAACTCCCGCCGACTACGGCAGAAGACAAATCTAGCAACCTCCGTATGGACTCCAAATTCATGGAGAATTACCTCCAAAATCTGGCGTATGGTTACGGTACTTTGCTGTACGTCTTTCAGTACCTGAAAGTCCAAGATCTTCTCCGTGCGGGTTGTGTGTGCACAATGTGGCGAGATGTCGCAAATCACCCTATTCTGTGGAGGACGGTCAGGATGAAGAACTCCCAAATACACTCCTTCGAAGGTTTAGCGGATACTCTACAGAAACACGGGACGGTGAACTTGGACTTACGCAAGATGCTCCTGCCGAACGGTGGGGACGATTTGTGGCCTTCCTTCTCTAGCGCGATAAGTAAAGTCGATTCTTTAAGGAAGATCGAGTTGTGCAGATGTCCTGCCGTTGTCGTCGAACAATTAGCGACTACTAATCCGAAGTTAGAGGTGATTAACGCTGTGACTATCAAGTGCGAGACTATGTCGTTGAATTCTTTCGTTAATGTCGTCAGTTTGCAAGAACTCCGATTAAAATCAACAGCTGGTTTATCGCTCACATCCGATCTATCGGCTATAAAGGAGCTCAAGCATCTAAAACATCTATCTTTGACATCAATTAAAGATCTAAATAGGCTTAATATTGACGTTATAGCCGATCTCAGTAATCTAGAATCGTTGGACTTAGGCGAATGTACAGATTTCCCCAATACGTTTGGCTCTGGCATTTTAACAAGGTTAGAAAAGCTGGAGAAATTGCGCTTGGAGAAAGGACAAGGAACGTGTTACACATTCGAGATACTAGAAGCCGTTAAAAATATGCCCAAATTGGAGCAATTGGAATTGGTCAATTTCGATATAAAATCGGGCTTTGACAAAGCTCTTGGTGCCTGTACCAATATCAAGAAGCTGCTGATTATACCGACTTACATATCGCAGAGTGCCACGACGAATCATATGGTTCTTGGTGGCGTTCTGAGGTTGCAAAGCACGCTTTCGCATTTCGTCTGGGGAGTTACCCTTGAATTGTTGAGGGTGACTGAATTGTTCGTCGATCAGTGCGAAGATTCCGAAAAGAAGGATAAGAAGGAAAGGAAACCAGCCGGTAACGGGGACAGCATTCCAGTCTTGAAGCCGGTACCGTTTTTAGGCGAGCTTTCCGAGCAAACCCCGCAAACTACGGAACCTCCTCAAGTTGAAATCTTACCGTTACCTAATCTGCAGAAGTTGTTATTACAGAATTTGCCGACGACGCGGGTTAAAATATTAAAAATACCTTTTCACGCGACGTGGAGACAAACAATAACGGATACTGTGAATTAGAGTAAGATGTAATTAATTGCACTAAAGTAAATATTAAAAAGAAAAACGACAAAATGGATAGAGCGTAGCTTTTTTAGGTCTTATACCTCCTCTCGTTAAAAGAAAACCACCAACAGCTGTACGTTATCAAGGATCTTTTCTGTCGATTTTATTACTCTCCGCATCCTCCCACTTAATTTTATGGGTAATAAAAAAAAACTGTTACGGCATTATTTGTTGAAGATTTCTTTTTGTAATATATACTTATGTTAAAAAGATAGTTTACTATATATTGTACTGTGAAAGGACACACATTTTGATTGCACCTTATGTTGTGTGTTGCTCCTCCAAGGTTTAGCGATGTAAGAGAAAAAGAGAGTATGATAAAAATTTATGTTACTTACGTTTAAATTTTATTAAGAATTTTTGCGTTTCCTTTTTTTTTGAAGTACACTACCCCCATTATATTATTATATAATGTATACATAGTTTTGAAAGATGAGACAAGAATAAAAGGAAAAAAAGAATTATGTAAATTATTACGACTTTTCAATAATATTTTATGAAAAAATGCTGTTTGTTTTATTTTGTATTCCAAAAAGTAGAAAACAGTATTAATCATGTATTCAGCATTGAAATTGATCGATAGCGATATTCTGTAATGGACTATAATCAATGAAGTAGAGGGGGATAGAGAGCTAACCATAACGCTCAGGACAAAACTAGCCAATTCGTGACCGTTCTGGTGTCGTCACGTGTTGTAGGTTATGGTTCCATGTCTAAACACCATCGTGGATTTTATCTCATGTTTATATGGCATTAAAATTAGTCTTTTTGAGCTGTAAAGTTTTTAGGATCTGTTCGAGGTATTTATCATTAAGATGTTTTTTTTGCGAACCCCAAATTGTTCTATGAAGTGCAATATTAAAATTAAAACATTTGTAGAGAGGCGTGTGCCATTGACTTTGACCGAAAATACAAATCTGTGAGCAATATAGAATGTTTTTAAACCAACATTAGTGTTTCATAGTTTCAAGTATTTTGTTACTTTTTATAATTAGGTATATGGCTGTAAACACTAATATCATAGCAAAGTGAATTCTATTCATTTCCAGAACTTGGAATTAAGGAGCAATGTTTATTTAACATTTAGACAAGCTGATAATCCCAGGCTTGGTGCGCTTATTTGTTATTGACATGTAGAACTAGCAATTCACCAAATGAAGAATTGGGATATTTGGAATTATTTACCTTTCAATCCTGAAACATGGAATATGTTCTAACCAATAGCTCCTCTTATTAAAATCTAATATCCGCATATAAAAGAAGTAAAATTAATGATGTGTAGTTTGATTTATTCACTTTTGATCTGAAATAAATTACTTTGTTTACTGTTTTCTTATTATTATTTATTTAATGAATTTGTGAATATTGTACTTTTCTTAAGCTTTTGAGTATCTCTTTCAATTTGATAG
This sequence comes from Oryctes borbonicus, assembly GCA_902654985.2. Taxonomy (NCBI): domain Eukaryota; kingdom Metazoa; phylum Arthropoda; class Insecta; order Coleoptera; family Scarabaeidae; genus Oryctes; species Oryctes borbonicus. Next base: position 908,049 of record LR736894.1, read on the forward strand.
TAAAACCTATCTGCATTATCTTTGATTTTCGGCTTAGTTTTGTAGTTCCGAATATTGGCCATCCGATGTATGTACATATTTTATCTTTTGCCTGATAATAATTTTCTAATTTTAAATGTGTAACATGATGAAGGAGCAAAATTAGTCATCACGTTAAGATATCAAAAACCCTTTTTTGATTCATATTTGGGGCACTAACAAGGAGAAAATCCTCACAAACGGATCCACAGACAAATATAACGATAGAAGTTAGAAAAAAATACATTGTTACAACCATAATAGTAGTAATGGTCTGAATTGCAATGTTGACGATAAACAAATACTTTGAAAGTAAGGTCTCAAGAAGTTGTACTCTATTAAACGGTTACTTCATTATAATAAAAAAAAGTAATTTTGAATTTTGTTATTTTTTGTAACTTTTGCTTTTACATGGACTAAAAGTATTATTTACAAGTATTTCCGCCTACAAGCTACTTGAAAATTTAGAAAACCTATATTTTGAAGCTCAGCATTGGCTTACCAACAATAATATTGATTATACAGTACTGCGTTAAAAATATAGATATTACATCTCATCGAATGGCACAAACCCCAACCAGGATATGAGGCTGACGAATTAGCTGAAATATATGTTCGTACAGATCCGTATCTTCCTGCATATCATTGTATATTCGATCCGATTGACCTGATATGGGGTACAACAGAAACACTAGGCTAATCATTTTGGTCAATATGGCAGGTCGGAAGAAGATTGCTTACAACTATAGAAAGAAGCGTTGAACTGATTATACACTTCCCGTTTTTTGTTGTTTTTTCACTCCCGATATTATTAATTAAATTAAAATTAAATCATGTTTTTGAAAGAGAAGTTCCCAAATTGATAATTACTGCGAATACTTTCAGTGACAATGCTTCCAATGGTGATTACAATTAAGTGGATTGTGTAATATAGCAAATCTCTTGTCTACTATACCAAGATAATCTTAAGGTACCAGTTTAGAATATCTGAAGAGTCTCGAACATATCGAATTTGAATTTGATCTATGTTTTTAATCTTATCATATATCTGTTGGAAATTTGAAAAAGAATTCTTTTTTTCAAGTTTACCATGCAGCCTCGTAAACAAGGAATTGCTTACTACTCAATGCATTATTGCGGCTACAAAATTATAGATTATTCTCGTATATTAACAGTAAAGTGAGCGACGGTGGTTACGCAGACAATTTCGAATGCAAACTGATATTTTTGATAGTTATCCTGCTTGTTTTAAAAGTATATGTTGGATATTAACAAAAATAAGCCAAGGAAAGTTCTAGACTGAAATAAATCTTTCAAAATTATTTATTTGATTTATTATGGATGTTTTCGTTGATATAATTAACTAAATGCAATGATTTTAAATTACACATTTAGCTTATATTACCCACAAAAATAAGAAAAGGATAAATAATTTGCTACATCAAGAAAATTGTAAATTCAAAGGTTGTTCGCCACTTCAGGAAAATATACAGTTCATTATATCGCGTGGGGATTCTAGACGTTCAGATACGTTTTATTGCAATCGCCAATGCACCAATATTGATTTTGGACAGAGCACCTTTTCTTTGCAAAAACGATTCTTTATTTAAATTTAGGGCAATCCAAACGGTCTATTGCAGTAAACTACAGAAGACTTAGCAATGCTTAGAACTCTCACTAATAACTATTATTACTTTCTCTCTGTTTTGAGTGACATAGGCTAAGTGATTCTAAAAAATAATTAAACCAGTTAGCGTATGTAACTCAAATGTGTATTTTTTGGATTGTTATAGTATTGAACTGAAGTATATGTATTATTTACACACAAAATTTAAAATTTCTTGTAATTATCATCTACGACAGTTGTATTGGGGAGATTCCTAATTTTCTGAAGAATTGTGGAAAAAACAAAAAAATAAATTTGTTTCTTTTAAATGCAGCAATACTTAGTTATTCCAAATAACTACTTTAACTAGCTACAAATTATTTTTTCTTTATTTTATTAATGTTATTTACGCAACGATGATATGTTTTTGATGGTTAAGACATCTTTTGAAAGGATGACTCTCTATATTTAATTTTGTTTAGATTCTGCATACACAGAATCTGGCAGAATCTAAAAATGAAATAAAAGATTTGCAAAACAACGATGACGTAATATCACCGTAAACACCGCCAATCTTTTCTTTGAATCGATATTAATTTCATTGCAAGCAAATTATACCCCTGTTAGAGATTACCCGTATATTTACCAAAAAAAAGAAAACAAAATACCAGATCAATATAACACTATATATCATATATTTCTTGTATTTATGTACAATTACACTTCATTATTCTTTTTTTTTTCGTTTTTTCTTCATTCAATGTTATTCTTGCTCCATAGGTACTAAGTAATAAATTAAAAGAAAAGTTGATAATATCAAAAAACTTGAAACTGAACTTCGGATGTGATAAAAACGGTGCTGCCCTCTATATTATACCTTGAACTCGTTCCTCCATGTCAAATTAGCGTTCTTCGGGATGAACGTATGCGAAAAATTGCATTCCGCTTGGTTTTTGCAGAATTTACCGAACTTGCACGGCTTCGGATGGTAAAACGTGCAATGAACGTTGTTACAGTTCGGGAAATACTTGCACGTTTGTAGCGCTTGCTTCGCTATTGAAATTATACCACTAGATGGTACTATTCTCGAAGCTAAAGATTAAGAATGATATAAAATTGTGTTTTCTGTTGAAATGTTGATGTGGTAACTTACCTACAGATTTAGATAAAATAGCGTGGCTATAAGGGCAATCCCTCCTAGTGCAACTTGATTCAAATTTACAACTGGGATGGATATAAAGACACTTGTCGCCGAATTTGCATTGTGGAAACGCTTTGCAATTCGTTGAAGGGTGTACAAATTCACATTTCTCGCCATGTCTGCATGAAGGCCAATATTTACATCTTTCCTTATTTTTAACCAAAGGCGAGGTTCTTACTAAAGGTAATCGGTCTGGTACATTGACGACCTTCTTGATTGTAGTGGTGATTTTATCAAAAATAATCGGAGAAGGTGTTCTCTTCTTGTTTTCAAGAATTTTTGGAGATAACTTGCTTTCGAATTGTGTCTTATCTATTCCATCTAATGTAACGATAAAACTGTGATTGATAGCTTTCTCCTCATCGGTTGTTTCAAGGGAGTTTAGCAATTCTTTTGGACTTGGGATGTAGTCGGGAGTCTTATAATCTATTCTTTTCGTTGGTTTGGGGATATACTCAAGGCTGTTATCTTCATCATTACTATTTAACTCACGTTCGATGTTTTTCATTATATTCTTCAATTTGTTTTTCTCTTTGTCAGGCAGCTTTGGTTTTGAATTACGTTCTTGGATCTTTTGTTGGTATTTTTTAGTAAATAAGGCATCCGGCTGAAAGAATTAAGTTAATGTTAACGACAAAGTAAACCTTTTTTTAATTTTCCGGAGGATTTAAGTTGGTATTTCCGATAATAAAGATCATATTCACATGCTTTGTGCTAGGAAATTGGCGATATGTCCATATTGTCGAAACTATCAATTTAAATAGCTCTGGAAATTTAAAAAATATTTACTGGCAAGTTCCAAGGTTTCTTACCTTTGCATTTGTGCCGACAGATGGTGTTTGAGCTATGCTCCTTTGAGCTTCGGCTACAGCTTTTAGCAGTAAATTCTTGTTAGCTTGTGGGGTGTTTACCGGTATCACGCGTGGTTTTACTTTAACAACACTAGGAACTTCTTTTGGTGGAATATCTTCTTCGTCAGATTCAACAGGTTTCTTGGGGGGCACAATGGCTACCTTCGACATGACCCCCAATCGACTCAGTATATTCTATTTAAATAAAGTTAAATGTTAAAGCAAGTAAAATTTGGACACCAATGTCTTTATAAGTTGCATTAAAAAGTTGCTGTCCCTATATAAAGCATATGGTTAATTTTTGCTCGAGAAATTGCATCACTAAAATTGTATTAATAACGAAATAAAGAGTTTTATTTTTTTTGTTGTTGCAAAGTATTAAGGAGAAAACAGAAATGGACACCAATCCGCCTGATTCTATGTCAAATCATGTATATTGAAATAGATTATAAACAAGCTTTCTAATTACATTACCTCGCGTTTTTCCAACTCCACAGCATCTGCTTGCTCTCTTTCATTCTTATTCCAATCGTACTTTTTTTTATCACCAATTCTACTATGCGCTGTGTTCTGCTTATCGCCAAAGATTTTCCTTTTTATCGTGGTTATTTTGAGTTGCTCTCTCTTATTCTCAATAGAACACAACTTTGACTTCTTTTCAACTGTTCTATAATCAGCATCTTCTTCATTACTATCCGCCTGCCTTTTCCCTAAACGTTCCAGTACCGATTTCTTCCTTGTCTTGTCGTTCAAGTCGAAAATAATTCGGGTGTGTTCTCTCGGTTTAGGACTTGGTGATTTTCTTTGGGATTCCTCGGTGCTACTAACTGTCATCGAAGTAGTTGAATCTACATCTAGTATACTTACTTTTCTCATCAAGTCAAGTTTATTTTCGCTTCGTTCTTTTTTCTGAAGGGATTGTTCATTGGGAAATAATTCATCTAAAAAAATAGAATAAAAACAACCTATACAATAAAAGGATATAAAATATTTAACCTGGCTCTGCTTTTATATTCAAGAATTCATCTTCGGAATCGCTTTGGACCACCATTCCTAAACGACTTTTAACATTCTTCAATTGTTTTTCTATTAACCTCAATTCTTTTTCAGACGATGAGTTTACTTCGGCCAATGATGGTATATCAAATCCTAAATCATTTTGTGCACTGTTAATGTTGGTATTATCCTGTACTAGAACTATTTTCCGTGGTTCCGAAAGCTTGTTTATATTTAAAGGCAAATTATCTGTTAACGATTTCATAGGTTCCGGAGAATGATCTTTCTTCTTAGGCTTTTTTATTTTTGAATCCTTCTTTTCCTTCTTAACAGTTTTTACATCAATAAATTCTTCATTTTTTCTTTTTGTTGTCTTTTTAAATACATCTACGATACAAATTGCAACAAAATTATCGCTATATCTATTACCTCCGCCTCTTACTTACTTGGATTAGTAACGTGCACTTCCTTTAATTTTTTAAGAACTATATGTAACCAGTCCACGAATGTAGAAGTTTGTGACGCTAAAAATAATTGTAGATCTTCATTCATTTGAGATTTCGTACGTTTATTAGCCACCATAACCATGATATAATCAGGTAATTCATCATCTTAAATACGAGAGCAATTAAATTAATGTGAAGGGTGTTATTTGGCATCAGTATCAACTTACCAACGTAACACTCCAATTCCATAAGTTTTGCTTTTATAGCAGACTGAAATGATATAAATAAAGTGTTCAACATTCATTCTGATTATTTGCATAATTACAATGTATATAAAACATTTTGTTTTGTTTTGCAATCATATTTTTTTATTAATAAATATCATAGTAATGTAATAAACATAACCTAACATTTCTGTATATTTCAAATTAAAATTTTTCTAGGGGTATTATTTATAACTTACACGCATTTTCTGGCCGACTTCTACTCCTATATCGGTCATCTTGTTTATATACTAATGCGATTATATTCTTTTAATCGGTGTAAATAAAACTAAAATTAACGAAATTAAAACATTTTGACGTTCCTTCCACTATAACTTTGGGAGGGATTTTTGAAAATCACCCAAAAATATTTTTAATTATTATTTTGTAATCGAAGGCTTATTTCGTATTGTTGTCTTCCATTGTCGTCTTTCGTAACATGATGCAGCGTATTATAGAAGGTCGAACGGAATGAATAGATTGCATTAATTATTTTTTATATCGATTTGTGGTAATAAGACTAATAAGCCTTATTATATTTGATGTTTTCCTTAAAACGCATTCTTTTGAGTCTCGAATATGTGTGAACACAATTTTTGTTTCAAAGTGCCAAAAAAAATGATAATTTATCAAAGAATTTCTTAGTATTATTAATACTATTAATAGTAATAATAATAATAAAGTATTCGTAAGTAGTAAGTCTGCAGAAATGAGTGTTTTCGCAGTAGCGTACGCCTTGGTTACTATCAATATTAAAAATAATGTATGCTCAGCTGCAAGGTTACATGTATGGAGCAAACAGGTTACATGAACCAATTCAGGATGAGATTGTTTTAGTAACTTTCCAGCTTTACCCATGTTTGAACCCCAATCGGTAACCAACATCACAAGTTAGGTTACCGATATACTGAATTTCCCAAAAGTATTTATTATAGTTTCTATTATCGTTTCCGCGTTTGTCTTCTGTAATATTGCAGCACGTGAAAGAGGAGGCATAGATGCCATATCGCTTTTTAAAGTGCGCACTAATGCAGTTAAAATACAATTCTTTATTGCATCCGTTGTTTCATCCACCGTCAGCTATATTTTTTTAATTTTTTAACTCTTGATTTGATCCATAATCGTGTTTTTCATCCGCGGTAATTAAACTGTAATTGATCTCTTGTTGGCAATCTCAATTCTGGAATGTACCTCCTCCAAAACTGTCGAAATTCTTCATTGTCTACAATATTTCGTGGAATGTTGCACACACTTAACATAAAAATAAAATCATATAGAAATTGCTATTAACACGTTTTTCACAAACAAACATACTGTACGGGAAAATATTGATGGCGCACTCGTTTCTGCAGGCTTAGTAAGTAGTATCGTATATTTTAATTATGATTTAATTAGTTTTTCTAAATTTTATAATTTATTTTCTCTAAATTATTGGATTTTAAGAAAATAATGTGTCTTTTTATATTATTAGTCGATAAAATAATTCAATATCACTTAATTTTGTTAATTAATTTTTAAGTTAAAAAATTTATTGTTTTTCTTTCTAGTAAGGCCTGAAAATGTGTTTTTTTTTAGACGAAACCGGTCGGTTTTAATAGAGGATTGTAAGACAGGGGACCAACTTGCTTTACTTCTTCTTAACCATGAACTCACGCAGAGTCTACATAGGTGATTTAATATTAATATTGTCCTTTACCCACCCGTTCAATACGGCTTTCCACCACCCAATCTGTCCCGTGTGCCAGAATTGCTCACGGAACAGACCTCCTTACATCATTATAAATAAATAAATAAAGGAAAGACAAACAAAGTAATTTTTTTTTTTTAAATCGTAACGAGGCATCTGTAAATTGAATCAAATGCAGTAATTCTTTTCGTTTATTTGTTTCTTTAACAAATTAATCCAAACACAAAAAAAAAACGTTAAGGGAGGCGTCGCTTGTCATCGGAGTGAGTCAAGAAAAATAATATTTCCTTCGCATCTCATACTAAGCATCTGTTATTTATAATAATACAAGTCCGCTAAGCGAAGAATATGCATGGGCCATGACCCCTCCCTTTTGCCCATGTCATTTGATGAATTTAATATTTCATCATCCACAGTAGAGATGTACGGATGTTGCATAGATATTAATGATTGGAGTTAAACATATTTGATCGATAAATATTGACATCCTGTATAATATTTGCAAGAAGATGGAATCACTGTTCAATAGCTCATATTTATAACTTACAAATTTGTAACAATCATTTATCAAAACTTTTGCATACCGAGGAAACACATAAGTGAAGAAGTACCACGATGATTTTACTGAAATATTTTTAAAAATCAAGTCACCTTTAAAGCGGTTTAAACCAATCGAAATACATGGATTTTACGAAAAATTTGGGGAAATCTATTTAAGAAAATGAAGCGTATGTTACTTGTGAAATTGAATAAGCGTGTTGATATTTTCTAAAAGTCAAGCCTTTTCGAACAAAATAAGTCTGCAAATTTACAAATTTTGAATCTGCTTCCTTGTGTGTGACAGCCTGTATAACAAAGTATGTGACTAACACTTTATCTTAAATCCAACTATAATTTTCTTTGTGCAGTATATGCCTATTTTAATAATTTCTCTTGATTTATTGATGAGTTTATTTATTTATTTATTTATTTATTGTTTAGTAGTGTAGTTACTACATAATCAATGGAGATATACACACATACCCAGTATTAGAATCCATAAAATGCGTGCAGTAGAGATTGCATTAGGTTGGTTTGTCGCAATCTCGAGAAATTCTTTACGCATTCGTCAAAACTGCAGCCTTGCCTTGCAAGAAGTACGGGCGTTTGCTAGTGGAAATACGAAAAAGGCATTTTTTTCTTTCATTCATTATTTACGATTCAACGCTAATTGTTATATAATGTGGCAATAACAAAGCGTATGCACGAGATTACAAATTACGCTCTTACATATGGATTCCGATAGTTTGCTCGCTATTTTATCGCCTCGAATGTTTTTTCTCCTGGCTATTTTAGCTACTCTCGATACGTAGTCCTTTAAAATCGAAGGTATGTCCATAAACAACGCCTGTTTCTCGATTGTGAGAGAACAAACTGGGGCACTAGGCAGTCGATTTATGTCTTTCCAACAGACGTGATTGCACGAGTACAACACGTCTTCTTAGGCAAGACAGAGCAGAAGGACATGGTGTATGCTTACTACGTATTTTTGTGTCGCAGAAAAAAATATTTGAAGCAATAATTGAATCTGTCCTTATCTGGGAGAAAAAGGAAACATTTTGTCGATCTCCTATAAAAGCGACCTTTTGCCGTGGTTCCATTCAGTTTGTGTTCGTTCTTTTGCTATGAGAAATTGACTGTTGTTACACGAAGGATCATATATACAAGATGTGGAGGGTGGTATGTATTTTGCAGGAGATATTGAACTTATTCAAAAATGATAGAAGATCGAGATAAATAGAATATCAGGGGAAATCTTATTGGAACGTTACATATGATCTTGCAACATTTAAAATCCTTCCGGTGATTTTTGAAAATAATCGTTAATAAAAGGCTTCAGGATATACATATATACGTACATTATCAGCTTTGTTGGCCATGCGTTCCCATACCATGTTTGTAGATTTTTCTCCGTTTCTTCTTATACCCTGTATTGTAATCTTTAATTCCAATTTTTTCTACAACTTTTTCTACTGCATCTTTCCATTTTGTTCTTGGTCTTCCTGGCCGTGGTTTACTGATTATATCTCTAACATTTGCTAATCTCACAGCATGCCCCAGCCATTTTATTCTGTGTATTCTTATTACCTTTGATGTCGACGGCTGTCTTTATACTTTATTGGTTCCACTTGCCCACTTGTTCCCTTCCTCTACGCCTCTCCAGATTTTCCTTAACACTTTCATTTACCAAGTATTGACCAAGATCTTTTCGGTTTGATTTAGCTTCCACAACCTTCCACAATCTACTTCCGTAAAGTGCTAGTGGTGTTACTATTCTCTAGTACACCTGGGTTTTTACTTTTCTTGGGACATTTGATCTAAATATATATCCAACTTCTGGTTGCTTTCGTAATTCGTTCCTGGATTTCTATTCTTTCCTCTTCCTTATTGGTTACCAGTACCCTCAAATAATTAAAATTGTCGACCCTCTTAAAGCTATATTGTGTTTCATCTTCTGTTTCCAGCTCTAGCCTTTCCGATTTCTTTCTGAATTATTTCCACTTCCATGTATCTTATGTTGTATTCATAATTTATAGATATCATTTTTGTTCTGTAATTGGGGCTGACCAGTTGGGCAAATATATATTTATTATTATTATTTCATTTTTTTCTTTTGCCTTTGTCTCCCATTTTATTGGGCCTACTAAGTTTTTCTTACTTCAGCTACATTTACTATGTTATTTGCCATAATGTGAGATATGTTATTATATATTGTCTGGAGTTCATGGTGAGGACCCTTTATGCACCCACTGCGTTGAATCTTATATATCTTTCTTCAGCAACGCTAATCATTAAAAAAAGGCGAAATTTTATTTTAATGCAGCAATTTCCCGCCTAACGAATCTCTGTTCTAATTTGACGAGTCTAGGAGTCTATCCTGCTGATATTTTGTACTTATCTCTACTTTGTACTCATTAGAATTTTCAAGACTCTTGATTCTGATATTTAAACTTCCAATATTCCAAATTTTAATTCTTTGATTTATCAACGCCATACATTCAATTCTTTTTCTTGTTTCATGTACTTAAAAAGTCTACCAGATACTGAATTATTTCGACCAGAATTCTCAAGCAATTATTCCTCTATGGATAACTTTTAGGCCATTTCAATCTTTACTTTTTGCTACTAAAATCGTCATCGAAACTATATTTCTTTTGATATTAACACTGCCTGGTTAGAATACTTGCAATTTGTACTACTTGATGTTTAAAATATGTTAGCATTAACAACAACGTAAAATCCTTCCTTGTTCTTTGTGTTTGCACAGCAATTGTAGCGAAATCTTCACAAGAAAAAAAAATGATACTTTACACGAATATGGTTTTTGGCAATTCTTACGATTTGCAGTGGTAATTTGACCATTCCTTTTTAGATGTGAAGCTTTTACTAATGGTTGATGTTCCTGTAGTCCAAACATATCTCAAACGGTGAATTTCTATCTTGATTTAAGTGAAAACCAAAACTATAATCTTAGAAAATCTATCAAGTATTAAGTATAGCGTTTTGAAGGTTCTTCTCTGTTCCAGGCCTGTTTAGTTTTGTTAATAAACCTCGTAAATGCTGAACCTGGGATATTTGATGCTCACAGCTTCGATGAGTCGCTTCTAGCTGCAGCTCACGCTCCAATCATCCCAGCTCCTGTATTACCAGAATTACCTGCATCTGCTATTTTTAAGGCACCTATTCTGGCTCCAGCACCCATAGTGGCAGCGCCCATAATCAAGACCATAGCTCCAGCGCCGATTATTAAAGCTGTAGCTCCTGCAACTAGTTACGCAACTGTCACTCAGTTCCATGTTACTCATCCAGTCGTTAAGGTATGATTTGATCTGGGAAAAGGAACCGTTTTCAGGGAATATTCAGTCCCATGTCCATTTGTACAAAAAGTACACAGTTCCAACTAATTGAATAGTCAAATTTATTTATTGTTGTAGTATTGGTGGTTATTCTTTTGGGATACAAGTCATTTGTTAAAGGAGGAAAATGAAAAAAAAAATTATTTTTGTACTTCTTTTTCTTTATTTTATTTCTGCGACGTTTCGTTGCGCGTATTGTCAACTTTTTAAACGTAAAGTGCAATCCACAGTGTTATGTGCAAAGAAACAAACAGAAGATGAAGAGATATATGCTTGAAAAAGTTGATAACATGAAACGTAAAAATAAAATAAGAAGAAGAAGCGCAAAAACTTTTTTCGTTTTCCTCATTTAACAAACAATCTGCAAGTGCTGTAATTATTTATATACATTAAATTAAGTTTGCATGTAGTTTCGTTAAGATATTCTTCATTTATCTAAAAATATTTGGTGAGAAATAACTTTGTACAGGTTTGTTTTTGTTAGAATAATTCAAAAATGAGTTATAAAAAATTGTAGAAAAGTTAAAGTTCTACTAGAGCGGTGCTAATTGCGAAATTGGCAAAAAATCAAAAAATAACCAATTTTCTTCTTTGACATTTCCAAAAAATTTTAAGAATGATGCAATATTTTAGAATTTCTAGAAACAAAATGTGAAATTTGTTAGTTCAAAAGGTAGAGTGATTATTTGCGAGCATATCATTTGATATCAGTAAACACAAGCAAATGTAAAAGTGAAAATGTACTCATAATGATTGATAAAAAAATGTCTACAAAATCTAGATTTTACGTTATCTTGAACTTCTTGGTTAGGCTCCTTTTAATTTTGAGTTCTACATTAAAAAAATAGATGTTACCAGCTATGAGAAATACGACATATTTTTATATAATTCTATATCTGCAGCTGTGCCGAAGCCTAATAATATTATAGAAATTATAGTATTGAGGGAAGTGGATAATATTACCTTTAAGATTGGCAATTAATAAAACAATATAACAATCTATGCAATAAAACTACTAGCCGAGCCGTCGTTGTATTACTTAGTAGGTTCTAAGTTAAGATCTGCTCTAATTTGTTCATATCTAATCTTCTAGCTCTTCTGCGATATTTCATTTCTATTGCTGTAACTTTACTTCTTTTTCTCCCTAACAAAATCTACGTTTGCAGACTTTCATTTCCGTTTTGACAAATACTTCTTTTTTGTTTATAAACCTTTTACCCAATGCACTACTTACTCAACTACTTGCCTCCTCTATTTTTTTATTCAGCACAATTTTTTGTTTTCCAGCTTGCTCTAGAGCCTGAATACTGAAAACCATTTACTTGCTCAATTAGTTTCCTCTAGTTTGAGTTCTATTTTCTTATTTTCTTCAAATTTTCGTTTTGTCTGTATTTATATTAATTCCATAGTTTGCTAACATGTCTTTCCAAGTTTTAATGCTTTTCTCTGTTTTTGTCGCTTTCTGCGATAATTGCTATTTCATCTGCCAACGCACATTCGGAGACATTGATTGTTTTAATATATGGGTGACATTGAAAAAATTATATTGCATAATACCACGCTATAGAGGACCTTATAGTCCTTTATCGCTTAAAAAAAGGTCTTACACACCAATGTCCGTCTACAAAGTTTTTTGTTTCGAAGATACAGAACGTTGAAGGTTTTTTAGAAAATGTATTTATTTAATTTAAAGAACGGTACACTTTATAAGAACATATCCCATTGGATATTATTCAAGGAATGTAATACATGCATGACGGGCGCCGGCTCACTTTTCTCGAAGAGCAAGGGAATTTTTGCAGAGACGATTGTGAAATGGGAGATCTGTACCATGCTCAGTTCGTAGTTCCGACCTTAATCCGCTCGATTTCTCAGATTAGAGGTTTAGCAAAAATGAAGTGTATACCGTAGAACTAAATAATGAAGAGCAATTATAAAACAGAATTATGGAGTCTGCTGATAGATTCCTTCTTTAGAGCGAAGTAGCTTATATATTTTTTAGTTTAATTTATTTTAGTTTTTTTTTATTTTAGTTTGATTAATTTAGTCAACCAAGTAGCAATTTTTATAATAAAGCTTATCAAAATCACTTTTATTATTTTTTTTGTATTATTTATTTGAGTAATACTTATTTGTTTATGTTTTCTAGACGGTTCTTGCACCACAACCAATATTTAAAACTTTAGCAATACCAGCACCTATTCCTTTGACCCATGGCTTTCACGGATTCCGTTAGTCAATTTGTTGTTATTTTTATTTTTAACACATGTTCTGTACGAAAATTGTGTATATATTACGTTGTAATGTACTAGTTATTAATAAACCTGCAATGCATACTCACCTTTTTGCTTTTCGATTTTTTGAATAAACAGGCTAATAAAAAAATTGCGTGTATTATTTGTATTTGGTTTGCTTATTAGAATGCAGATTAACACTTTTAGCTTTTGTTAGCTTATAAAATAAAGTTTTCTTGGTATTTAAGTTCATTTTGTATTCTTTTATCCTAGATAACACATTCTGTCTTCTGTTTATAGATACCATTAGTTTAAAACCTTAAAAACTGACTTTTAAATGTTTGTAAATTTATATTCATTTATATTATTTATCTCACTTAGCATCTAAGAAATATAGGTAATTAGAGTTAATTAGGTGCCGTTTAGTATCTAATTTTCATTATCATTGTAATGTTGTACTCATACGGCGTGCTCTTGCAATTTAGTGAAAGAATTGATTGGATATAACCCAGGATTCAGCTCAAATATGGACCAAGTTAATTCGATTAATGCCTACTACATATTATGACATTTCTCATGTTTACAAACTACCTCAAGTCCGCTTCCAAGACCTAAAAAACGTATTGGAAAACAACATAATCAACAGAAAAAAAGGCACACATTATTCTGGGCGACTTTAATATCAACATAGCGGAAAGAAAGCAACGTAATAAGCGAATACCATAGCATAGAAACTGCAAAATAAAGAGAAAATCCGAAAAACATTTGCATACCGTTGAAACAGCCGCGAAACTCATTCTCCATAATTCCGAATCTTCGTTCGATAACATTCCTTAGGATAAGGTGGGCACGAGTTTTACGTTTCATGCTGCAATGGCAAAAGCCCTTTATATCGATTTTTCCATATTTTTCGTATGTCTTAGTTTCAGAGTTTATAGACGGCAAAAGTAGATACTTGTAAATATTTTTTTTCTCGAGAGAATGGATAGAATTAGAGCTTTATTGTCACATCTTTCTGTCATACGGTTAATGATGGGGATCCACGCATCCTTGAAACAGCTATTCCCAACTGATTAATTAAACATGCGTGGTGCAGAGATGTCGATACTTTAGTGTTGTTTGCCACACTTTCTCATATTCCCCGCTATCATTATTTATAATTTTAAAGATACTACAAAAAAAATTTGTGTGCTTTTAAGGAAAACTATAAATGAGGATTTTTTCAACGATTCCAACACTTTGTTTTTACGGCCGTTTTCTCTTTTGAATTTCCGAACATAAGCAACCTACAGAAACTATTTCTGTATACTCCGCCATATATGCACATATGGCGTGATCGGATCAACGGAATGGAAGTATTTCATTAAGGACGAATGGAGTTTTATTTAAAATATAGGAGAGGGTAATCGACAGAAACGGCGCATTGAAAATAAAAATAAATATAATTTTCTTAGACATATTTTTACAGCGTGTAAATAAATCGATATTCAGGTAGCGGCGTTTATACTTATTGTACACTGTTGATATGAAGTTTGTTACCTTATTTGAGCTTTATTTGACTTGTTTATGCTTCAATCAAAAACATTCTTCTATATTTAAAGTTATCTAGAAAATCATCTAGAAAGAATTGAGCTGTAGAGAGAAGATTGTGGGTAAATGTTCATTTAATACAATCTGTTCATGTAATAAGCTACATAACATTATTAAGTTTGAAATATATTTGACGAATATACAGATTCAAATGTAGAGGATATTTATAAGCTTACATTTAGTATTCCTCTAGCTCCATTGATTTCTCAAGTTCTAGTGGTAGTAATTTTGTATTTGAAATTTCAAGGGACGAAGAATTAATTCAGTTAACATATCACAAGCAGTGGCCAAAAAATGAAATTTATATGTAAAAATCGGTGCCCCAATAGCGTATGTATAATATATAACTTTTGTAAAGTTAATTTGTTAAATCAGTTACAAATCCTTTTTTTTTTTTGTTTTAGCTCGTCTATGCTTAGATTAACCCAAATTAATTTCTGATCAAATTATCACAAACCAGCTGCTGAAACAAACTTATAGAGAAAACGGAATTTGAAATTGAAAAAGTAATTGTAAAAGTAGTTTGTAATTGTAAAAGTAAAAAGTATTTAAATACAAATTACAATTTTCTTTAAGCAATTACAATTCTAAATTACTTAAAAAGGCAAAGGAATTAGATACTATTACAATTACCATACTAATTTCTAAAGTAATTGTTATTACCTTTCCGGAAAGTAACTTCCTAGCTCTTATTCAAATCAGTTTAATTACGACGAAAATATAGGCAATAAATACTAAATTTAATTTCGTTATCTATAGAAAGTCCAGAAACATGTTTTAACTCCACACATTAGCCTATTACCGTATAAGGCTCAATTTCACTCTAAGTTATTGATTTTCGTCGATGAACTTTATTTTAGTAGTGTACTAGCCTGGTGGATGAGTCAGTATTACATTACATGGAAGTACAAGCGTATATGTAAACAGAATCGCTTTATGGGTGTGTGCATATATCAAATAGGCTATTGGGCTACTATATGGAAGTATCTACATAACATTATACCATATATTAACACAATTATTACAACAAACCATTGAGCATACGCATGCTAAATATACTTTTGTTGGTTTAGCTATTCAAAATAATTTGTAGAATGTTTGTTGATCGTTGTCACGCAACTCAATCGGTGGCATAACAAATAGTACCTTTGAATGCGCATCTCTATCGGAAACAGAGTCGAGACTCAGATAGAGTCATTCCCCCACCGTTTTTCCAGAGTCCGTGGTCGTGGTGAACGGCACCGGTTTCCCAAAACAAAGTATAGCGCGGAGTGGACTTTCCCCCACTGGTCGTTGGTAGAATAATAAAAAAAAAGCGACGCATCGAAACATCATCAATAAAAAGACGAATATCAGCGTCGTTTTTCATATATCACGTTCGTGACTGACATGGGAGATAACGTGGATCTTACCTCAAGCCCAGAACGCAATGCGGCCAATGGGAGAGTGTTCGCTATATCCAGTAAGTTCTGTGTTGGCGCTCAAAATGTGGCCGAAAATGTTCTTTTTTACTTTCTCCTTTTACTATTTTGGCAAAAGGATAAATCATCACACAATTAGAAAAATTGGTTTGGGGTGTTTTCAGGAAATTATGGAGGTGACCAGAATGGCATTTCGGAAAGTAAGCAGAATCTAGTGGAAGTTAACACTAAGGCAACTATGTAAGTCTCAAGTTTTATTTGCTTATTTATTTATTCAATTTTGAAATAGTTTTAAAATGTTTTGAGTTTAAATTTGTAAAGAAAATGTTAATAAGAGATGATTTCAATTTGGCAAATTTGCAGATCCCATATTTTATTTTGGTTTATAGTTTTTATTATAATTTTTACAATTAATTTAAAACAATTTGAAGCCCCATATAAAATGCGTCCCTGAATGAGGTATCATACATTGACAAACTTTTTTTATTATTTTAATTTTTTTTTTTTAATCATTAGGATAATAAGAATTGGATTTGCCATTAAATATACGTTATAAAAATTCAAAAAATTAAGATTCTTTTTAATCAAACTACTCATATCATTAATTTGTATTTGTAGTGTTATTATCTCAATCTTGTGAAATGTTGAGTTAAAAAAAAAACTAAAAAAAGATATGTCGACATATTTTATTTAGAGACGAACCACGTTTTACAATAACTGGAGTGGTGCCTACAGAAAATTGTTGTAGGTAGGTGAGAAAATCACCATCAAAAATAGTTTTGAATTCTAACAGTCAAAAATTTAAAAAGGTAAATGAGTCGTGCGGTTTATCTTATAACCAAATAATAATTATTTATTCATGGAAAGCCTTATCCATCAAAAGTTTTATTTGGATATTTTAAACAATTTATTTTTCTCAGTTCAACGCGTACCCTGTACACTCGGCAATCAGAGTTAGATGCTAACCTAAGAGAGTGGATTGGGTATTATGAACCAATAACTGGGCACATTACTTCCTGTAGAATTATCTAAAGCAAAAAGTTTATTCAAACGATAATTTTCATTTGTTGACAGAGAAAATTGTTGAGATTTATCATATTGAACGGTTTTAGCAGTTAAATATTTCATCATAAAAAATAAATATAAATAAATCATAAAAATAAATATTTCAATCTCCATTACGTTCAATAATTTGCATTATCATGAAAGCGATGCAAATGCAAATAATGAATTTGTTGACTAGATTGCTCTTGTGAAACCTTTAATCTACTTACGAGATATAGTAAGATGTGTATGTTCTAAGAGGTAAATGGTCCAAAGATAACAGAGAAAGCAAAGAGGGATAAAATATCCATTCGATCAACATAAAAATGTCAACATTATAGATTATATTATTGTAAATATAAAACCCTGTCTCTGCAAAAATTTGTCACTAATAGCAAAACGTTGTAAAACGGAATCCAATATTTACAGATGAGCTTATCACGAAGTAAAAGCTTTACGGAAAAAAGCTGTGAATTACAATAATATCAGTGGGGCTTTATAACAGTATTATTTTTTCGTCATTTAGATAATAACTTTCCAACATAATTGCGTGTATTTATAGTGCTTATCAGCTCCAAAAATAACTATACATGTATGTATTTTTGCATGTAAATTACAGCAAAAACGCAGTGTATTTACATCCATAGTTCACTGACCTAAGAACAAGTTTATAATTACCGGGAAAATGCTTTAAAGTTTAGATTTTAGATAGATTGTTATTAGTATAAGTATGGCGCTTATGTATGTTGTGCTTTATCGTTAGCGTCTATCCAAGTACATTCGTGACAAAGAAGCGACTTTAACGAAGTTAATCCAAAAACCTATATTATACCTTCGGCATATATTTAAATAGTAAATAATAATTTTGATGGATGGAAGACGGTTGCTTTTTTTTTTTGTTTATCAAAAGAAGGAAGTGTGTGACACGCAATTCAAGTTAAGAAAATGGCATCTAGATCTCCCTATAATTATGTTGCGTTACCAACATTATTATAAGTGCTTATTATTTAGAATAGAGAGGATTAATGCAGAAAAACATATATAAATAGTTTCGTCATATTTGAAAATAAGATTTTAACTAATATCTCATGGTTATTACATGTACATAAAGTTTTGAAATAATCGATCAGCCAGAAACATTCTTTTTATGGTCAAAGAATTATACTCTATAAAAGACGGATCCTACTATGTTATGTAAATAAAGGTCCTGAACCTTCAATAAGGATAAAGCGAAGGTTCTCCGAGGAGAAAGCTTTTTGAAAAAATTGATATGCACCATGCTCCAACCAAATTGTGGAAAAATTCATTAAATTTGAAACAATTAGCAAAAAAAAAAAACTCGGATGGTTTTATTTATAGAATGGATCAAGCTTAGGTCACCTACACTTCTGGCTGTCAAGCAACAACGTGGACAATTTTTTAAAATGAAACGTCTGTAATTTATTTATGCTTCCTATAACTTAACTTACCTCACTATTCTTTTAAATTCGCATGAAATTCACTGCGACCGCTAATAATCGTCGAAACACGAAGGTTTTCCGATTATTTTCCAGCTAGCGAAGACACCATATGCATAATTCACAAATTGACTCCCACCACACCACGCCAGATATCTTTGTTTATCATAAGGAAGAATAAGTTAGAGTTTCCTGAAATTATAATATCGATATCAACGTCGCTTTCATATTTAACACAGTTCCTATGATAGGCACGGTATTTTTGAATGAGTTTCACGTATTACAAAACCTAGAAATACTTATTCACAATGGGCGACCTTGACCAATTAATAACGGCCTAGCTTTACGGAATAATTGCCGATCTCAATGAATAATGAACTGAGAAGGATAATGATAGGTATGGTCAAGATCGGACTTGAAGGATTTATTGATAAGTTTGAGTAATGTGATATTTGTAATGTTGAAGATTTTAAATTGAGACGTTCAAGAAAAATGCGTGTTAACCAGAATTCTGTTGCAAGTTTCTAATGCAATTTACTATGGTTGCTCGTATAATATATTGCTTGTTTGCTATAGATTTTAGCAGTTAAAGTTGTCTTTGAATATTATTAGTTAGATTGAGGAGTCTGTAGTTTGAAGATTGGGTCGCAATCTGAAGCTGATTTCCCTTGAAAAGTTAGTACCTCAAAAAATAGCTCAAAATAGCTTAGATCAAATGTTTTCATAAAAGCAATAACACATGGATTAATGTGAGTTACATACAAAATAGATCGTTTTAAACCATGTGCCATTAGTCAGTTCTCCAAGAGAGAACAGCGAAATCAAATTCCTGTTAATTTAAAGGAGAGATACTCCAAAAAGCTCTTTTTCCCTTTTTCTAATGCAAATATGTATACAGGACGCCAAAATAATGAAAGCGAAGCGTATTTGGGTTTTGCTTGCAAATCCTATCAAATTGCTAGTTTGGTAGTTAAATATAAGTCTTTAAAATTTGCTCTCCTTGGCATGTTGATGTTGTTAACAGAATGCTCTCTGTAATTCGTTAGCTCTATTAATCCAAGAATAATTCTCGTAAAAAGATTAATTCAAGATGGGTATTTGATCAAATATAAGAATCGGTTTTTTTGCTATTCTATTTTGACAGTTCCCCCAAAGCTTTTGGACTATCGTGACGAGAAGGCAGTTGTATTCTCAAATGACGCCATAGATGTTCTATTAGATTCAAGCCCACTGATTGTGATAGTTAAAGCTTTAGATTTAAAGCTGTAGGTTTGAAGATTTTGTTACATTGGAAGATTATATTAGATTCGTCATGCTATTCCCCAACTTATCGCCTCGAAGAGCAATATAATCCTTTGCTGTTATTCTATATTCGCTTACAAACATCTGTTCCCAACGCATTTATTTTTATTTCGTCTGAGAAGGCAATATTCGCGCAATAATCATATAAGATTTGTATTTGTTTGCAAAAATTATGACTTTGGATAATAATACAGATGCATTTGCTCGAATTCGTGAGTCACTTAGCTGGTCAGCTTAAATTTAGTTTTTCTTCGAATATTACTTAAATAAGGTTACCCCCTGTTTATTGAACGGTTATTTTTAGCGCTGCAGTAAGGCTTGCCACCTTAAATACATATCCACATATGTTTTGTTTAAACAGCTGGGTGTGTCGGCAGAATTCTCTATCCCAGCTATATTTGCTAGCAAGCATTTTGCGCAAAATAAATCGATATTTTTCCGCAATTTCATTACTACCAGGGTATATTTATAGGTTAGGAAGAAGCTATGCGTCTATTGGTGGGCGTTTTCCCTTTATTAGTTAATTGAATTTACTAGAAATTCGATATTGATGGGAATATAATGGAAATTAAATTTTATTCTTCGTATACGGACTATTTTTGAACGTTTATTAGCAAATATTTCAGCAATTTGATGATTGCGTTTTAATATAATCCTCTTCAAAATCTTCGTAAGGTTAATCCCTTAGATAACCTTCGCTATTTTCAAAAATATAAACCAACCGTAATGTATATTGTTGACTGACAATTAATTAGAGTGTTTTTGATTTATTACTAGGTACTTATAGTCTAGAGATTACAGTAATTAGTTACCTAGTTCGTTTAATGTAGCCTCTTATTTTAATGTTTTTTTTTCTCATAATTTGTAGATTCAAGAAAAAGCGCTTCTATCAGATCATAGCGATAACACTGGTTATAATAATAATCGTCTTAATTGTAGGATTGATAATAATTTCATGTCGCTGTAAGTCGATAATTTGAAACATGTAAAAAAAAAACGGAATTCAACAAACTTTTTTATGTGACACAGATTCGAATGTAGAGAAATTAGATCATTCCCTTCAAAAGAAAGACATCGAATTGGTTTGCACTTCAGAAGAATGTCTAAGATCGGCCGCCAATTTGAAACTCTCTATGGATTTCGACGCTAATCCCTGTGAAGATTTTTACCGTTTTGTTTGTGGTAAATGGAAGCAAGAGCATATAAACCATGGCTGGTATTCGAGATTTTCGAGTTTTGAAACTATCAACGAAAGGATTACCGTTGCTACCATCGATTTTTTAAAATCGAATGCTTCTAAAAACGAACCATTACCTGTAACTCAAAGCAGGGATATGTATAAGTCTTGTATGGATACAGGTTGATTTTTTTTAAAGATGTTTTCTACGCATACAATATATTCATCATTTTGATTTTAGACTCGATCAACAAGCTAGGTTACAGCGTAATTTTGAAATATTTACAGCAAGTTGATTTACCTCTAGTGCCAAGATATTTTACTCTCAACCAAAATGATCAGGAAAAGTTTGAGTTTGATTGGGTCAAGGCTGATGTTAATGTGAAGAAGGTTTTCGCCAAAGATCTCTTCTTAGAATTCACCGTGGATCTTGATGTTTTCAATCGAAGCATTAACGTGATGTATCTAGGTAGATCCAGAAATTTATCTCCATTGCCAAGGTAAACGCTCTTTCTACTGATTACAATTTTTCGTTTAATTTTTTATTTTTGGAAGCCCTTTTACTACTAAAAACTATAGAAGTGAGAGAGGGACCAAAAGAAAATCTGCTAAGATTGAATCTGATGAAGCAGAATTGTTTGAAGCTGCCTACAAGAGGGTTACTGTAGCTGTAATGAAAGCAATTATATCTAACGTGACACAAGTGCCGTCTGATGAAGCTTTGACAGAAGCTGCTAATATTATATGGAATATCACGGATGAAATATCTGAGGTAAGCTTTATTGTCTTTACAAATTTAATTGCTGTTGGTTTTCCATCTTAAATACAAAATAGTATTTTTAAGATGGCAGGGGACAACGACGATGATTACGACGAAGACCTCGACGATCTCGATATTCGAACAATCAAAGCAAGCGAACTCCAAAATGAAACCGATTTTATAATGAAGGAAAACGGTTTCACCCCCACGCCAGTGTGGAAAGCGTACTTCACAATGCTTTTCAAGGATGTCGAAAATGTTACATTGGATTTGGATAACAAAGATTTAATACGTTATCTTCCGCAAGACTTGGAATATATTAAAAATATCGTAGTGTACCTTTCTCAGTCTCGAGGTGTTGAAATAGAGCTTTATGCATGGTACCAAACGGTTTATTCGATGATAATCAGCACCACAACCGAGATAACAGAATATATCTTCAAAGAATCATCACCGTTTAAGAAGTATTCAACATTGAGATCAAGGTGTGAGTCTTCTTGAGATAATCTTGGGAAAATTGTTAATTTTTAGTCTTTTGAATGTGAGCTAGGTCGATGAATTGTGCGGAATTGGTTGTGGAATTTATGGGAATCGCAGTGAGTTATGGTATCGCCGATAAATCGTTTTTGAAAGCGACCAAACCTAAGGTAATACAGTTATAACGATTGCACTGGTTAATTTTCGACTACTTTAATAATACGTTTTCTCATGGTGTTTCGTTTTAGGTAGATGAGATGTTGATCAACATAAAAGACGCTTTTGTTGAACGCGTAAAAAGACTGCAGTGGATGGATGGAAAGACCAAGAATGCTACACTCGAGAAAAGTGAAGAAATGGTCAGTTTTATAGGTTTTCCTGAGTGGTTATTGAATAAAAGCGCTATAGAATACTACTATTCAGGTGTAAGCAATCCAATCAATGGAAAAAAAAATCAAGTTTGCTGAAGGTATTTCCAATTTTCTAGATTGTGATAAAAAATAACACTTTTTTGGAAAACATGCTGTCTATAATCCAGCAATATATGCCGTACAGGCTTGCCAACTTAAGAGAAATTAATCCAAGGGCATGGAAAATTGATCCTACTACTGTGAATGCTTATAATTATTTCGGAGATAATTCAATAAGTATAACATTTTGTTTTGAAGAATTTACAGAAACGACATGGTTTAAATTTTTGTTTCAGATGTTCCTATGGCAATCCTCTCATATCCCATATATCATTTGGGGTTAGAGTAAGTAATTTTATTTAATTCATCTTATGGTTACCTTAATTAACGTCTTTGTATTAATACAGGGTGTTAAATTATGGCGCAATTGGTAGTGTATTAGGGCATGAGCTAACACATGGCTTTGATAATACTGGTAATTAATTTTATTTTTCACAAAAAACAAGCATTTGATCAAATAAAACCTATTTTAGGTAGAAAATTTGACAAATACGGTAACTATATCCAATGGTGGAGCAACGAAACAATCATAACTTTCGAAAATAAAACACAATGCTTCGTAGAACAATATAATAATTTCAGCTTCCCAAATATTAACGCTACCGTAAGTTTTTGCAGTTCTTTTCCTGAAAAATCTGTGATTTAGGATACTATTTCTTCGTAGGTGAATGGAAAGATGACATTGGGTGAAAATCTAGCTGATAATGGAGGGTTGCATCATGCTTATCTCGCTTACAAGAATCACGAACGCAAGAACGGTGTTGAAGCACAACTACCTGGGTTTGAAGAGTTCAGTGACGACCAGATGTTTTTCATCGCTTATGGAAGCGTAAGATATACTTAGAAATCATTTTTTTTAATTCTATTACATTTAATTACATTTAATTTGAAGATCTGGTGCGAGACCAGGAGCGAGGAATCTTTGAAAAACCAACTTAAACAGGACGAACACTGCCCTAATTTGTTTCGGGTGTTGGGAACGTTGCAAAATTCAGAAGACTTTGCTAGGGCTTTCAAATGTCCTGTTGGGAGCAAGATGAATCCTAGCAAGAATAAATGCAGGATATGGTAATACCAGAGGCCGGTTTATAGTCTAAGGATCTATAAAAGAAGTGTGATTTTTCTAGTGAATTTGTGCCTTCAATAGAGATATATTAAGAGATTTATTTTATGAAAAATTCTTTATAACAACGGTGGAATTGACATGAGGAATTTAATTTGGCAGCAGATTTTGTATAAATGAGTTCTAGAACTTTTGAATAATGATTACGGTAGATTTGTACACCAGGCCGAAAATTTACCGCAACTTTTCTCAAAGTTGTAGAAATGTCTTTCGGGTGATGTCGTGTAGTTAATATTTAACTTGACGTTTCGCTGACTATCCTGTCAGCTTCTTCAGAAGATTTCTAAAGACTTTTAGAAAACTTTTAAAGAGTCTTTAGAAATCTTCTGAAGAAGCTGACAGGATAGTCAGCGAAACGTCAAGTTAAATATTAACTACACGACATCACCCGAAAGACATTTCTACAATGGATTACGGTCGTGAAAGCCTACACTCAACTATTTTCTCAAAATTGCCTACATACTGTGTGCTCATATTTACCTATATACCTTAAGGGAAACCTATTATCACACGGAGTCTGTTATCAAATTGAATTTCCCGATTAAGCAAAAATGAAGATACAATGAATTTTTTAATATTACACTGTATGGGTCTCTTGATATATGAATCTTATATCCTTATATACGTACTATTAAATTTATATTCCTACACTTTTGTGTGATATATGTATGTACTTAAAAAAACTGTCACGTTTGTTACTGTTTAAAGAAAAAGATGTTTTAATAAAAGTTATAAAAATATATCTATACAAAAAATAATCGTAGTTTCCGTTCGCAAGAAGAGAAAGCGTACATTAACAATATTGCAATAAAAAACGAGACCAATAATATAATGCATGTATCTGTGTATGTATATGTATAATTAAGTAGCATTTGGATATATACGTAAGCTTTTGCTATATTATTTTATTTGGTGCAATTTGCGTTTTAGTAACGTTATAGTTTTTCTTTTGCTTTTGTAATTAGATCACTCCGCTATAACGTGGACTATGATTGAGTAACGCCATATGTAGGAAATAAAAAAAAAAGACCAAAAGGAATTTAATATTAACGTCTTATCTGATACTTAAATCAGGATTGCAGTCTTTAGAAAGTCGCAATAATTATATTTAATGGATCCAGTTCGTAAGAATCCATGTGAAACGTATGAATATTCATAGAGAGTAATTAGGATGCGAGAAATTAAGTTTTGTATTTTGATAATTACTAAGTTATTTCGAAGTTGATGCGTCGTAGATCGTTTAGGAGAGGAAACAAAATGGTACGAGAGTTTTAAAGTAAACCTTTTCTTTATTAAACATTTCATACACAAAAAAATAAAGATAATATGTATTTACAGCGGATGAATCTTTACTCACCGTGCATAACACAGGAGGATAAATTATCACAGTAAGATATTACAGACGAAAGAACGAGGTTTGACGATAAATTGACAAAAAAACAAAATGATCTAATAACAAGAGATGATAGCCGCACTCAATGCTTTGAACCTAAGGAGATACTGGAGAAGCTGGTGGCGCCGCTTCCATGACCGATGGAACCGCCTCCAATGCTGCCTCCGTAGCCACCGCCTAATCCTCCACCAATACCAT
Organism: Oryctes borbonicus; assembly: GCA_902654985.2. Lineage (NCBI taxonomy): Eukaryota > Metazoa > Arthropoda > Insecta > Coleoptera > Scarabaeidae > Oryctes > Oryctes borbonicus. Next base: position 933,659 of record LR736894.1, read on the forward strand.
GACCACCTCCAAGTCCACCTCCTAATCCACCTCCTAATCCACCTCCGTAGCCACCTCCTAATCCACCTCCAATTCCGTGACCACCTCCTAATCCACCTCCTAATCCACCTCCATAGCCACCTCCTAATCCACCTCCTAATCCTCCTCCAATTCCGTGACCACCTCCTATTCCGCCTCCTAGTCCACCTCCTAATCCGCCTCCGTAACCACCGCCTAATCCACCGCCTAATCCACCGCCTAATCCACCGCCTAATCCACCACCTAATCCACCGCCAGCTCCACCTCCAAATCCACCTCCGAAACCACCGCCAATTCCGCCACCTGCTCCACCTCCGATTCCACCGCCACCACCTCCAACTGCGATTGGTACTGGTACTACGACAGTTTGTCTAACTGGAACTGGTATGGGTTGTGGTACAGTGACTGGATAAGGTTGGGGAACTGATACTTGTACTGGTACTTGAACTGGGACTTGAACGGGTTGTGGTACTGGTACTGGTACGGTTCTGGTAACTGTTACTGGTACTGGACGTGGTACATAGACCGGTTGCGGCTGTGGTACTGGTACAGGGACTGCACGTGGTACTGAAACTGGTACCGGGTGTGGTACTGGTACTGGCACAGTACGGGTAACTGTGACTGGTTGTGGGACTGGTACGGGTACGGAGACCGTTTGAGTGACAGTGCTTACTGTAGCGCCACCGCCGCCTCCAGCACCACCGCCGAATCCGCCTCCAGCTCCTCCGCCAATTCCACCTCCGAATCCGCCCCCAATTCCACCTCCGAATCCTCCTCCAATTCCTCCTCCGATTCCACCTCCAATTCCGCCTCCGTAACCACCTCCAATATCACCTCCGTAACCTCCTCCAATGCCACCTCCGTAACCACCTCCGTAACCACCTCCAAGATCGCCACCTAAACCTGAAAATACAATTCAATGTGGTTAGAAAGAGGATGTAAAACACCAGTTAGCAGTCAAGCTATTTGAATGAACTTTAGACAGATTAATTGATGGAGATGCGATGATTAATGTTAGGTACTATTTATGAATTGTAGAGTCAATAGTTTTTACAGTTGTATATTTTATGTATAGTACTATTTAATAATATAACTTCCAATTTTATTGATGCAATTGTTTTCACATTTACGCGATACAATACGTTGGTGTAAATATGTGAATCGAAATTACTATTAATGAGAGCAAGGACTATGTGGTAGTGTGACAAAGAACACCTCCAAACAGCTGTTCCGGACGGACTAATTGAACATGTGTGGTGCGAGATGTGCCGATATTTTAGTGTTATTTGAAATTACTATTGTTTATTTAGTGCAGTTTGCTTCTGAAAACGCTCCAATTGTAAGATTTGTAATATTGGCACTATATATCTATCTATATATAATACTATCAGTAAGAAAGAACAGCAATATTGAATACTTGGAATTTGTTAAATGAAATAAGTTAAACATATTAAAACTTGCCTCCGTGTCCTCCTAATCCGCTGCTTAGGCCACCACCTAAGCCCCCAGCGCCTCCGCCAAAGCCTCCTCCTCCGATACTACCGCCACCGTAGCCGCTACTGATGATACCACGCTTTTCTGTTTTCTTCGCAGCATCTTCACAACGGCCTCCGGCGAGTACCGAGAGAGCCAAAACGGCAACCTGGAAATCAAAGAAAAATTGTCACCGTTTCGCTCGTTTTCACAAAAAAAGATATGTTTCAAGGGACATCCTCTTAAGAGACACTTACCAAGAAAGGCCTCATGTTTCGTATAAGATGATGTTCAAAGCCCAAGTGACGACCTACCCCTGCCTCTGCGAGCTTTTATATCCGAAATTTCGGCGATAGGTGGCTTGGTGAGGGACCAAACTACCGTTTACTTTCACTGCTTTAATGCGGCAAGCCCCCCGGTTGATCATCGCAGCGGACATCACCGTATAATACGATGGCGTGGCCGTCTTGCCACCACCAAAAACGACCGTATGTATAACGCTTCCATATCGACTAGCCTTTTTTTGCACTCGTATTACATATTCCATGGTAGAGAACGTACGAAGAAAGAAGCCATCGTACCAGTGGTAGAGCGTATCGGTCACAGTCTTTGGGCGTTGTATTACTGACGGAGAAGGTACCGTTCGGATTTCATATGTGATGTAAGTGGATTAGCTTACATTAGCGAGGAACACATACAACCATAGTTATGCATCGGTTTCTAATGGATATCATTTTGCGATTTATTAAAAATCAAATTTAGTTTAGCTGACTACAATTTACAAGTAAAAATATGTTTTTTGAAATGTAATGGAAGATTTTCTTTGATTATTTGCTTAATTCTCTATTCATCATATATGAGTAGTCTGTATGGGAACTATATGAAGTTTTGCTGCTCTACGTGTATATCTTATTAATGCTTTAATGAATAGTCGTATAAACCTCAATTTTCATAAATCTCTGCACTCACGGATGTTCTCTTTAATATTACTCCATATTGCACCCTCCTTTATTTCTGAATATCTACTTTCATATTTAAGACCATTATCCACCTTTTCAAAATACGCGAGTTACACAATAACCCCTTTTTTTATACTAAAAGTAAAATTGTATTTAATTAATTAATCCGGGGCAGCTGTTTCGAGGATGCGTCGATCCTCATTTTCAACTGTAGACCGAATGACGTGAGAAAAAATAATTTTAACATGCCTGTTCTATCTCTCCTCTTGAGAAAAAATATTTGCAAGTGTGTAGGTACCTTTCCAGTGCGGAGTGTCCCGATATTCTTATGTTGTTTGCCTTTAAACAATTTCTTATCGTTTCTGAATTCTCAACATAATTCTATGTTCTATTTTCTTACGGATAAATGATATTTCAACCTAATTTCTTCAACAGCAGATTATTGGATGGATTTCCTTCCGTTATTTCACAAAAAAAAAATACCGTAATAGAAGCATATAAAACGAACCATATTAATCATCACAAGTAGATGTAATTTTTTTTCTCGGGAAAGAACACTAAATTGGAGGGGATAACGCATTTCGGTCGGTGGTAAAAGCGCGAGACATCATCTCAGATGTAGCCCGCATTATCTGCGCCTATTTAAGATTGGTATTCATACGTGTTCGTGTTTAATTAACGAGACCTTAGCAATCGCTTTTAGAGAACAACGCTAATGGGTCTTTTGGCGGCTTTGTCTTGGCGTAAATCAGGTTAGCTGGCTTAATTAGACGTGGGTATGCTGCTTGTAATGCTTCGATTGTTTTGGGGGGCATTAAATGTGTTGCAAGTCGGAAACTCGCGCATTGTTGCTTGTGTATTCATCGAGTGAACTTTGCAGATGGTAATTTGCGTATACTTTAATTTTTTGTAATCCAAACATCAATACATCATACCGCTAGAATAAAATAAGATATAAGAATAATTTTTTAACGCCTAAATTTTAAGCAATAAGTGTCGTTAGTAATTACATTTCTGAAAAATATCAACCCCGGTGAGGAATCGAAATTGGCATTTCCAGTTTGTTGGACAAGGTTACTAACTGCTACATTACGGGGACTATGCCAGGAACATGCCTATTTGATATTTGTCTGCAAATATGTTATAATATTGCGACAGACATACATTCTTACGTGCCAAAGCCACTGCATGTGTTGAAAAGTTGTTTTTACCTAGAAAAATTTTAAAATAAAAACGTAGGCTTCCACGGCCAGAGTCAGTTGAAACTAAACGTGTTCCGGGTTTGAACCGTGTCATGTCGTTGGTTAAAATAAAACTCGACGTTTCGCCCACAATCGTATGGGGCTTCTTCAGGAGAGTGGTGGCAACAGTTAGCACGGTAACTCGACGTGTGAACCACGCCAGAGGCGAAACTAACTGAGCAGGAAGCAGTTGATCACGGTAACTCAGCATGTGAACCATGCCAGAGGCGAAAACCAACGACATGACGCGGTTCAAACCCGGAACACGTTTAGTTTCAAAAATTAGTAAAGTTTATATAAGTAGAAAGAAAATAAAGTCAATAAAGGCACGCAAGATTCAATTGATCCAAGAATTATGTATATGGACCATCAAAACCGCCGTGTGTTTGCCAAATAGATCATGGAGAAGATTGCAGTTGATAACGAATTTTGTAAACGAGTCATATTCGGCGATAAAGTCCATTTTCACATCGGTAATTATGTAAATAAACGCTTTTGAGGACGCGGAAAACCTCAAGAGATTGTGGAGGAACCATTGTATCCTCGTCGTGTAATCGTTTGATGTGGATTTTTGTCCCAAGGTGGTGTTTGTAGTAGCTGTGAATGGTGAACGATATTGTCAGGGTTTGGCTAACATTTCATTGCCTTATGGATCTCGATTAGCTTTAATTCCAACTAGATGGCGCTATTTGCCACACTGCTAGAGAAACTAAGTTCAATGCACGAAAAGGTTGTTGGTTGTGCAATTTGAAATTGTGACACTGACTGACCCTCAAGATCGTGCGATTTAACACCTTATGATCGATGGCTTTCCACCACTGCGGCGTTAAAAATGTTACCAACTGAAACCAGTGTTGCACAAGATGCACCTGAACCTGCTGTACGTGCTTTACCTTGATTTGCAATCCATAGATTCCAACACCATAAATAGAGTCGAATGATGACGATTAAGTTTCCGGAAACCGCCTTCATGTACTCCCATTATCCGGCATGGACTGCAACTAACGGATTCTAATAGGTGCTCCTGTAAAAATATGTGCGGAACATCTGGCTCTTGTAAACACTAAAGAACAAACTAGATCAATCCAGTGTGATAAACAATCGTTTCATTTATAAAATTTTAACGAAATATTCCAACAATTTAGGGGTGGTGCATTTTTAATTGCAGTCAATGTATTACATTGTATGCGTACAAACACATCAATATACATAAATTGCCTTGTGATGGTTCTACTTGTCCTTAAATAAATCGATAAATTTATATGACATGATTGGAACAGACGGAGGTACATTATCCAATGTAAATTTCCATTAACTTGCTCGTGTTCGAATAAAGAATTGTTTCGAACTATGTTTCAATTTTCCAGGGCAATGTTTATTAGGTAATTTGTGGACGTATTCCAAGAATGAATTGACCTGATTTGATTCGACTATTGTTGTAATTGTGTCTATAAAATGTTTGTTTGAATAATGATTCGTTCTAACGACATCGTTTTTAGATGTTTCTATACTACAAAGCTTTCGTGTTACATTTAACATTTTAAAATCTTTCCAAACGTTACAATCACATGCTTTTATATTCCAAATATTTTATAATCTCAGACTTTAGATCAATCTACCGGGTGGAAATCGCGCTGCTGGACATGTTGAAACTATATGTTTTGTTGCCCATCTAAGCTCAAGTCTTCAAGTAGTCTTCGTTTTCCAAAATATCTCGGTACATTTGACCATTCAAGTTGCCTTCAATAATGTAAAGCCCGATGAGTTTGTTACCAATTATTCCACAACACATGTTGACGGTTCAAGGACGCTGGTATTCAACTTGATTTTGCGATTTTTAACGCATATTGTGTCGATTAACCGTTCCCTGGTTTGTAAAAGGCGCCTTATCGGAGAACAATACATAACGAGAAAAATTGGGATTTCCTTATATTTGTACACGTGCCCGCTGATGAAAATTTACCCGATTTTAGAAATGAACGCCGCGAAGATTTTCATGTCAAGACACATGATACGGATGATATTTATGACGTTTTAACACGTTTCAAACATGGTCAAACATGATAATTGATTATATATCAAAGATTGTACCTTTATGATATCTCGTAAGCGTAGTTTAACGTCATAATTATATATATTTCTTTGGTATTCTAAGTACTTGATCTTGGTTGGTCTTCGTCTTTTTTCTGCTCTCGTGGCTTCTTTATATCTTTTCTGCTGTAGCCGTTCTTCTGCAAGGCGCTTTTGACGTGTTGTATTTCACTATTCCTGTGATGTTTGTCGCTGATTTTCTCCATTGCTAAGAAGTGCGGAGATATACGAACTGAAATGCCAATGTGGAAAAAGCTACATCGGTCAAACAGGACGGAGTATTCAGTGTAGAGCGAAAGAACACGAGAGAGACGCACGCCTTAAGCATATTGAAAAATTTGCAGTAGCAGAACACCTGCACCAACAAGGAGACCACCGCATAAGCTACAGCGACGTTAAGGTATTAGCCAGGACCAACCACTACTACCCGAGGATAATACGCAAATCTATAGAAATAATGAAGAACACCAACAACTTCAATCGCGAAGACGGATACAAGATCAGCAACACGTGGAAGTTAGCGGAGTCGTCATACAAAGCACGACGCGATTCAGCGGAACGGAACGGTTATGGATCAGCAAAGCAGCAGAACGGTTATGGATCAGCAAAGTGGAACAGAAATGGTATGTATAAGGAGGAGCAAGAGACAACAACACCAGTCTTTAGAAATCTTCTGAAGAAGCTGATGCTGTCAGCTTCTTCAGCGAAACGTCAAGTAAAATTTTAACTACACGACATCACCCGAAAGACATTTCTACTATGAATTACGGTCGTGAAAGCCTACACTCAACTATTAAATAAGTTAGTTGTTAGTTTTACTGCACTAGATGGTTTAACAACAATGTTCCTAGGCCGAAATAGATTTTGCTATACTTCTGGGCCAAATTTGCCGTTGAGTGCTTTCAGCACAATGAGTAATGGTGATACAAGTTAAGATTTAAAGGTGCCTCTCTGGAACATCGATTCGATATTGTAGTAGAGATGCACTTTGTGCCTCGTTTGGTGTTACTTACATCTGAAACACTTCGTATAGCTGGAAAGGTGTATGTTTTTAGGTAGATTTAAACAGCTTTTATTAACTTTTATTTAAAACATTTTCTATATTATTACAAATGAGCTTATCACACTTAAGTGCAACACTCTGTATATTCCACAGTACCATGTTGTGAAGGAACTTACCATATCATATAATTAAGCATTTAAACATTACCTCTAACTCTTACAGTTTGGTAATTATATTGAAAAAAAATGAAAATTAATCAATTCTCATAAGGATGTTTCATTCGTTGAATTTCTATCGAAGATCTACCAAAGCTTCATCCGATTCTGAATGTGACACCTGCAAAGCTTCCCTTGACAGTAACGCCATATCTTTTTTGATATAAAAAGTCAAAATACACAGTATGCAGCCATTCCTACCCCTATTCTTGTAGAACCGGTTATTTTAGTTTCATGTTGACTTCACTTTTGGATGTAAAAAGAATTTTCCACTTGGAGTTATGTATTATACGAAGTTGTTGTTAAGTTGTTGTATATATATATGTATATTCTTACATATTGTATAAGTTGTAACAATATACGTAACGTACGTAGATATTATTTTAAAGTACAGAATAGTTTTATGGAGTATAGTGGCGATGGCGATGATATATACGGAAACGTCTCGCGACATTCCTTTTTTCTTTAATTTGACTATTAAAATTTACATCAACTTCAGAGGTTAACGTACTTTTACACAACGTTTTGCTCGAATTTAAGCAATTATATAACAAGACATGCATTATATTTAGCTAAGTATATGATTTAAAAGAAATTAATTAATGCCTGGAGTGTAGTTTCAAATCCGCTCTTAATTTTTTTTATATTCCAACATAATTTCGAAGATTAGTTGTATACTTCGCCACAATAAATATCAGTATATATATGAGAGGGTGTATTTTGTGTAAAGTCTATGATTAATTTAAAAAATAGGAATTATAATTTGAGATGCAAATTTATGTAATAACCGACGATAAAGTAACAGTAAAGTATCTGCCGACTACGTAGAAGATCTTGGCCAAACCTTCCTGCAAGTTTTCAAATACAAAAATAAAGTTTTTATGGAAATATGCATCTTCTATAAATAATAATTAATGTAAATAGGAGAAAGTTACGATCTTCAATTTCCATTTAAATTTGCGATAACCCCTGCTTTATTTTTTATCGATTGTAGCAGTTTAATGTAATTTAATTAATCAGGAAGAGGATATATCACTTCGCGATGACAACGCCTCAAATGAATAAAAAAAGCTTAAGTTTTTCAATTTACTAATTTCTATAGTAGAGGATCATCATCATTAAGGTTAATGTTGCAATAAAGTTAATGAAACTGATACTTTCTCGTTCAATGTTTTACCTCGCACGCAAACCATTAAATATTTTATCCAGTTTTGGTCTGATACGAATGTCAACCACCTCAATATCAATATGCCACGGTAGCTAGACTACTTTCCTTTGATGGAGTCGCTACATTTTCTCCATGTGACATATATGTTGTATCCTTACTATAGTCGCCATAATTTATGTGTACATACTTTCCGGATAATGGGAAAATCGATGTGGATTGTTTGACACACAAAATTATTGGATTCACCAGACGATTGTCATTAACAGCTATGCTTCTAGAACAAAAAAATATGGTTTTATTTTCCATTATATTAAAAGAAGAATATTGAGTTAAAGTTATACTTCAATTCGTGGGAGAGATTACCAAAGACGATTGCTTTCCTTTTCTTTTAACTTGCATTACGGGAGATATCTATTAAGTTTTCACAAAAATAATCAAAGAAAAAATTTTTTTTGATGGAAACGGTTTTATTGCTTTTCGCATGCGTTCGAACCAATACCAGAAACATTCTGTGCACTCTGAAAGTGGTATCTCCAAAACATTGAAGGTTTTTTTTGAAGGCTTCAACAGCTTCTTGATTTAATAAAATCGCTGTCCACGTATTTCACAAAATTGGTCACTTTTAACGCTCGCTATGAACAAACTGCTCGGCCGATTCTTGTGCTGCCACTGCTTCATCAACAACAATTTAAGAAATTAATAATCCTAAATCTATTTTCGTTTGTAAAAACTCTACCATCATATCTATTGATTTCTTCAATCATTACAATCTCAATTCTTTTTGGAAATTCAGGAATTGTCTAAAAGCCAAAAAAAAACTGGGGCGACTACAATTTCTCATAACTTCAGGTAATCGTTTGGAATCAATTGAATAAGTTTTGTAAGTAATCCAATGCAATTTATGTCCATGACTGTTTACTTATTCGAAACAAGTCTTCTGAGTTCTGAATTTGTTTGAAAACTACTACGTCGACAAGTTTGTGCTTTCGAATATCATGTCAGGCATACGAATATCCACAAGTATCATGTAAATTATTCATGTCTATAAAGAAATTTTGCAAAATGTTGCTACTAATGAACCTAATTTATGTGATCTCGTCTAGGTGCCAAACTACTTTCCTTCTTGCATGTTTTATGTTTTGTTTTGCAACCAAATTCAAAAATATTGCAGCATAAGTGACTATGAAATTAGTAACACATACGTATGCATGTGTAAAACACATAAGTAACGTGGTAGTAAAGCGTTTTGAAGAGAGTAAAAAAAAATCGCTTTCCATATTTAAAAGAAATATCAATTACTATGGCCATTCCGAATGAAATGGACCCTCAAAAACCTACCCTAACACCTTTCTTAAGCAGGGCGCCGGCACATGGGTTTTTGGAGCAGGAGGCACCTTGCTTAGTGACTCAGTAAGAGGAAAAAGAAAAAACTATCTTTAATACAAAAAAAAACAACTAACCACAACACGTATTAAATCTATCCTGGATCTGAATCTAGTTTGCATTTCTCGCCATGTAAGTCAAGGAAAATTCTAATATTGGATGATCACACTCTTGCCACTCTTCTCAAGAGATGCCGACTTAATCCCATTCCTCAAGATTTATCTCTCTACTTATCTTTACGTCTCTTCCCGACAATACCTTCTTATATTGTCTCAGAGGTGGCGACTTTTACACATTTTCCTCCGAAGTGTTGACCACAAAATAACTATTCATCAAGCTTCTGCTAGATGCGATTTAGATCATGCCCACTAAATTCAAATTCCATATAAGTAAGGAAAGGGATAGGTGGACATTTATTTAATATAATAAAATGCTGAAAACTGACCATACCAGTACCTTTACATTACTAAATTAGAAATTCAGAAAAATTATTCTCGCAATCCATTTCTGCATTTTAAGTCCCTTGATAACAAATCACGTCTTCATATTGGTCTATCATTTTGTTCGATGACATAAAATTACGCGAAGCTAGTTTAAGGTCGTTCATTATCGTGGTATAAAATAATAGAATAAATAATAAATTTTTGTATTGATTGATTTATAAATAAATGTTCCTGAATGAATGGAAATTTCCCCAACTCAGCGTACACCAATCACCTCACCTTCGTGTGTAAACGCGCTGTCACATTTCTTTCCAAGCATGTTAAATATTTAATCTAAATACTGATCAATACTTATATGCATACGAGCTCTATCTTAATTATTTTTGAAGTAGCTCTACATTTCTCTAAAATGTTATAGTTGAAAGGAAATCCTAGAGAATACGACCGCGTTTTAATAGCCGGAAAATCAAATCACTTAACCGCTTAAATTGAATGTAATCAAGACGCTAAATCGTAAAGCTTAAATAACAATTATCCACTTTCATTCGAGAAAGATCCTGAACAAATCTGCATACTTATGGCACGATTTTGCGTAGCAGTGAAGTAATATTAGTGTTGCTTAATCATCAATTTAAGACATTTCGTTCTATATTCATTTTGTATTAACTTCCTGTATTAGGATATTGGTAAGGTAAGTGTATATTGTGATATTGTAATAAATTATCGAATGCATTACGTATGTATTTCGTAATAACAATTTTATCTGTTAAATTGATGAATTTTTATATTCTAATGTAAATTGCGAGATCTTGTTTGTTATGAAGATACTAGATTGCTTAACATGCTTCACTGAATAATCCAAAAAAATAATTAAAAAAAATGAAAATAAGAATATTATAAAAAAACCATTTATTATAATTGTGGATATTTACAAAATTTACTTAGATGATCCAAACTATAAGAAAGAGGTTTTCTCTCTTGTTTTATTGGTTTATATACTTATTTAACCCTTGTATCCTCCATATCCTCCTCCGAATCCACCTCCTCCATATCCACCACCTCCACCGCCGAATCCTCCGATTTTTCCACCGCCAAATCCACCACCTCCATAGCCTCCATTACCACCTCCATAGCCACCGCCGCTGTATCCGCCACTGGAGAATCCTCCGCTGAAGCCGCCACCCCCAAATTTACTACCTCCAAATCCACCTCCGCCTATTCCGCTGTATCCTCCACCAAATCCTCCGGAACCCCCATGTCCACCGCCGAAACCACCACCGCCGATGCCACCACCTCCGTAACCTCCGCCTCCATAGCCACCACCTCCAAATCCGCCTCCTCCGCCTCCTCCGCCAAGGTAGCCACGTTTTTCTCTTACATGTTCTTCGCAATTGATACTACTAAGGGAAAGTAGCACTAGGGAAGCCACCTGAAACCAACCAGAAATAATCGCAAAATTACCTTAGGTAATTTTAATACATGTGAAATGGAACTCTTCTTAATTAGTCAATTGAAAATTGTTAGAGAATGATTAAAATGTTAAAAAGTAAGTAGATAATAATTAATATTGAATTGACATGACCTATAGAATCTGTTGAATCTAAAAACATTAAGGTTTTCAGTTGCGTAATTAAAAATTTCGTTGCTTGTGTTTTACAAGAGAACCCCACATGCTCAAGGGCTAATTCCCGATTTTGAATATATTTTGTTGGGATTCAAAAGGAATCGGAGGGAGCCGACACTCACTAAAATCAGTTATTTTGATATTTGTACGTAGAAGCAATAAATGCAAAATTTGTTGAATTTAGGTAATGTCAAGTATTCCTAATTGCTAACTTTCATCAAAATCGGTAGACTCCATTGTTAGTAAAACAATTTTTTTTTACAAATCATGTTGAATATTTTAAAATTTTATAATAAAAACATGGTTTTTAATTTAAAACCGTTAAAGATTTGACAGACTCGATGTATTTATGTTGGTCAAAATTTATAGACTATTTCGCGATAAATTATACGCTAACATTAAAATTTTTTGGAACGAACTGTTGGCTACTATCTTTAATCAAAAGAACGACAACTTTTGCAGAATTAAGAAAAAATCGGTTTTGTTTAAAAGATTCAGTATAATACTTGGAGTACAGGAGATGGTTAAAAATTAGTACTTAAATGTTAGGTAAAGTCTATGTTTGCAAAACGCAAAACAATTAAAAACAAGTTGTTTCAAATTCGTTTAAAAGGAAATTTAAAACTTTAAAAGATTTGATGAAATCATATTGTGATTGGTCAAAACTAGAAAAGAAGTATTATTGAATATTTCGAGCTAAATGAATAATAAATGAAGTAGGTCAAAAACCTTTCTACAAGAGTATTATAGATTTGAGGGAACGGTACGAGTGAAATTATTTATTTTAGCAAAAATTAGCATGATTGCAAAGAATATTTTATGAAATAAACTTAGCAATAACTGCCAAAAAAATCTCCAACACATTATTTACTTGGAAGAGTTAAAATTATATTCAAAAACAATTTTGATCTGGACAATAAATTCCAGACATCGAAAAAATTTCCGAAAAGATCTTTTTGATTGCGAGTTAATGAAATTCCAATTTAGAAATAAGCTGACAGAGTGTTTTTTTCACTTTTCCAAAATGTTTTGGCCCGATTCACAAATTTCGATTAATCCAAAATCACTTCAAACACTTCACTATATTTTCCCGAAAAAGATACCAAATAAGGTAAAAGATTATATTTACCAAATAGGATCTCATCTTGTTAGCACGTCAAAGTCTTGGACTTGTATCTTTGAGAATCGTCGTGTGACTGATGATGATGCCTTGCACCTCGAAGGATTTATATACGATTCGGGGAGGGTTCAAAGATTATGGCATAAAGAAGGCAATATAACTACGTTACCTTTCACAATTGTCTTAATTAAAATTTTAGAACACCACCACCGGTGAAAATAATGATTCCGGAAACGAAAGACCGACAAGAACTATACGTGTAAGCTAGGATTTGGAACATATTAAATGCGATTGCATTATATTATTATTATACTACGTGAATTATGCATATATAGACGTTAATGCGGTTTGCTTTATGGACCAAGGAATCGGACGATCACCGTATACAAGTGCGATATTGTGCAAAATTTCATTCCTCGCACTCGATGTTGGTAATTGCCGGTTTTCGATGGCGGTCGGCGTTTGTTTCGATGACTGTTTCGTGCTGGTCGCATAATTCGAACGACCAGATAGTGTAGAGTCAAAGTTATTTGAATATCCCCGAATTTTGTTTTCGAAATTTTTTTTTTTTATGCATTTCAAGATTTGAATTGCGGTGAAGACAGCCCGGTCTTCAAAAGAGGTCGAAAAAGACATTTTAGCTAAATCCTAACAACAAAAATTCTCCTCGAAGGACAATTCTCGATGACATTTCGCAATGATAATAAGAATATGACCTGCTAATATTTTAGTATTTAAATGTAATAATTAGAGTATTTAAACAGCACTAAAGCATCGGCACACTCCGCATCATACAAGTTTAATTAATCAACCCAGGGCAGCAATTCGATATAAAAAAACAAAATCACTTTTTCCCTTCGCTACAAATTCAAAATAAATGTATCTGCAAAAATAAATTAAAGGTTGAATTAGTTATGCTGCTTTTTATGTGAAGCAGTAGGGAAAGTAGACTATGGTGGAAAATAAAATGAATTTTAAACAGAAATATTTTTTTTTTGCTACCAAGACTAGGTGTGATAAATACAAGTCTTGCACGAGTTTCTTAATACTGTTTTGACAAGTAGAGTAGCATGAAATGGAAAAGTACAGTGGTAGAAATTAATTGGTTCCAAATAATTTTCTTTTTCTTGCTTTTTTGCGTTGGGAAGACAGCGAGGAGGACTTTCGTAAGAACTTTTTTTAGTATGTACACGAGTCGCGCCGAAATTCTGCCGATTCTGTATATGTTATAACCCGCGTTTCGTATCTTATCTAAATTTCTCTTCGTAACCTAAAAATTCTATAATGAGATACGGTCGTAAACCGAACCATTATACACCGGGAGAAAATAATATTGTCCGTAAACCACTTGTTTTCAAGATACCGGATCTTAAATGTTTTTTAGGAACTTCTTTTAAATTTCTTTCGATTGTAAAGACCAAATTGAACCAAAATTTGTATATTTTAGTTTCAGTATTATATTATCATAAACGCTTAAAGAACGCTCACCTGCAGTTGAAATTATGGCATATTTAATAATTTATTTATCCTTTCGTTTTTATTTGATTCTGTTGTTTGTTGTTTTTTAAAATTGCTTTTAATAATGGTTCTATACACTTTTGAAGAACATAGGGATGTGATTACGTGTTATGGTGAAGCTCAATCAAATTCAAATCACTTGCGATTTAGGTTGGAATGGCACAATGGAGTTTGCTAATAGATTCGATAATGATCCAGCCATACATCAATCATTAATAGAAAAATTGGAAGAGTGTATCTAAGAATAAAGCTATCAATCTGAACACTTTCTTTAGTGTGAAGAAGATATTTTTTTTTAAATTTAGTCATTGTTTTTCTTTGTGTTATGTTATTTTCAAAACTCATGTCGACCAAGTAGCATTTTTTTGTGTTATGAGATATTGAAGAGGAGTGAATGAAAAAAAAATTCTAGCTTTTAATGTTTTTGAGAATCAAAATATCCGCGTCAATGACAAATATTGTTTGCTTAAATAATTTTAAATGCTCGGTTCTCTAAGCAAATTAGAAATAATATAAGGTTATTATTATTTTCATTTGGTATTAGTAGCATTTATACTACCACAACTGTACCTAGAAACACCATCGCATGTACATCTAATTATCTCTAATGCTCGCTCTTAGCTCGCCAGCATTACTACAATAACAAAATAGAGAAGAGCCTTCTCTATTTTGTGATTGCAAAACGTGGATTCGATTATTACCATTGACATTTTCGTGAGATCGCAGACCTACCGTGTCTCTTGTGATTTATTTTACCTTTTGGTCACCGAATTAGGAACGGAACTTTAAGAGCAGCAAGAACGGCAACGAGAAAAAAACAACTTATAAGAGGACAAACGGAGTTTGAAAAGTTCTTTTACGTGCGCTCCGAATATATTTTGGTCAAGGAATTCTCTGCTAATGCTAAGCTAGAAAGGTCATAAATAATATTTCTTTTTAAGTTATTAGTAAATTTATCGTCTTATACGATGTATTTCGCCTAGCGTGTACCTTCATCGCTAATTCGTAAGTTTTGCGCAATATATTCGCTTAAGTGTGTACGTATGTACATAACGCGTGTTTGGTTCGTGGGAATTTCTCGTTTTATATAAATCGTATGTATTTAGCTTCCTTTCGATTCACCTAGTCATAAATGTCAAACGGCACGAATTAGTTTATAATTTACAGAATTATGTACATTAAGGTGCGTAAATATCTCATCATTTTGTGAACGGATTTTGATAGAACATGGGCGATTTCGCTATTTCACGTATTAATATTCTGTTAGTTACAGTAGTTCTAGTACTTTTAGAGTCATTTTCAACATGTAGAACAAGTATCATGCGTATAAACGTTAATTAAATTAACGTTGTTGACTTGGTATTTTGGTGGGTGCGCCGGTTAATATATAAATTAATAATCGGTTTCATAATTGTTGCAGAATTTAGATGTTATATACCTGTTCTTTTGTTATCGTTATAACATTCTACAAATTAGCATTTTCAGCAATTTTTTTTCAAAATTACGTATAAAATCGATTAAATTTTGAGTTACAAACAACAGCCTAACGTGTCAAGTATACTATTAACTAATTAAATTTTCGCGAGATATTCACGACTGCATATTTTGTTATTGAAATTATTTCAATTTTCATATTGATTGTTTAAAATGCTGACATTTGCTTGATTTTATTCGTGTACTTTTCCGCTGTGTCGACAATATTAGAAAATATTATATCTGATAAGGTAATTCATTCTTTAAAATGAGTATGAAGTAAAAAATATAATGCTAAGATAGCTTAGCTTCCTCGTGGTATTGATGGAATAATTCACGGCAAACGCAATAAAAGGAGAGAGAAAAAATACACTAACACACGGACATGTTTCTGCCTACCCTAGCTAAGCTATCTTAGCATTATACTTTTTGGTTATTGTTCTAGGCATTTTCTGATGTGTTCTGTTTATATACACCATGGTAAGCCTGTCGGAATATTCACATGTGCGACTTTCCAAAGCGCTACCAGCGTCGCCATCTTGTGTTAAGCAGTCAGAGAACTGCTCGAGGGATGATTTGGGGAACAATACCCGGTTTATGTCGCTGCTTCCTGAACGGCAGGCATGCGTTTCTTTGGCACTAGAGGGCGCCAAGAAATGTCGAGTTTGTCGTTTCGAAAGTTGTGGTATTAACTGTGAGGCAACAGCGATAGAAGGTAGAGATATGAAAAATACTCTCGAAACCACGCTGATGACGCCGGGTAGGCAGAAACATGTCCGTGTGTTAGTGTATTTTTTTCTCTCTCCTTTTATTGCGTTTGCCGTGAATTATTCCATCTATACCATGAGGAAGCTAAGCTATCTTAGCATTATATTTTTTGCTTATTGTTCTAGGCATTTTCTGATGTGTTTCTGAGTATGACGTGTTTCAATACATCACACATTGGCATCTTAAAAAATAAATCAAATGTACTGGACTCTTTATGGATCTAAGTAAAACTTTCGATTTGATTAATCATTCACTTTTTACTGAACAAAACAAAATATACTGCTGTGGTATCCGTGGTAATATTTAATTCTTATCTTTCTAGTCGAGCTCAGATAGTAGATTTACCCGGAGAATTTTCAGATAGACTGGAACTAAAAAGAGGTGCAGCACAAAGTTCGGTGTTTTTGTTTCGCTTTTGTTCGTTATATTTATTAATGACTTACCCACATTCTTGCATTTCTCTAATCTTCTTAGCCTGTGAGAGGTCACCCCAATATATCGGCATAAAGATGTACAATGTTTAACCTATCAAGGTTATAAATAATGTTTCACCGGTAAAAAATAGACTGAAGGCTCTTTTATTAGATAATGTGTTTCACACTGGAAGAATACTTTAACAATACCCCTTAGTTGTAATAATGTTGTTTGTGAATAACAGTTTTTCTTTGCATTGTATTACCTGTTGTATGGCTTTATTTTGTCTTGCTTCTTTCTTACTTCTTATGCCGAATTTATTATTATTATTAATAATAAAGATAAATGTTTTTTAATAATATGTCGAACAAAATTATTGTAGGAAATAAAATACATATTTATAATGTAACAAAACTTTAATTTACCATTCACACAAAAGCATTATCAACATATGTTTTCAGATGCGTTAATGTTTCAAAATTGATAGACTAGGTCCTGCTCCGCTTCCTTGACTTCCTCCAATACTTCCACTAATGGCACCACCTCCGATACTTCCACTGCTTTGATATCCGCTGCCTAGTCCTCCTCCAACAGTGCTAGTACTTAACCTGCCACTCAATCCGTTGTGTCCTCCGAAACCACCTCCAATGCTGCCACCAATACCACTTCCATAACCACCTCCAATGCTGCCACCAATACCACTTCCGTAACCACCTCCAATTCCACTAGCACGACCGCCGAATCCACCCCCGAGTCCACCTCCAAATCCACCACCAATTCCAGCAGAACCGGCTCCAGAACCTCCAACACCAACTGGAACTGGTACAACTACAGTTTGAGGTACTGATACAGATACCGGTTGCGGTACGGTGACTGGATAGGGTTGCGGTACTGCAACTCGAACAGGTTGCGGTATTGGTACTGGCACTTGAACTGGTACTGGTATTTGAACTCTTCTGGTAATGTATTGTGGTACTGGACGTCTTACTTCAACAGGAATTGGTTGAGGCACTGGGACAGGTACCGGGCGAGGGACTGGGACTGATACCTGTTGCGGAACTGGTACTGGTACTTGACGATTTACTGTGTACGGTTGGGGAACCGCAACACGTACAGGAACTGTTTGGGTAATTGTACTAATGGTAGCTCCACGACTGATACCGGCACTTCCACTAAATCCACCTGTACCGGCTCCAAATCCTCCTCCAATGCTACCGCCGATTCCGCTATCCAACCCTCCTCCGATAGCACCACCTAAACCACTTGAGCCAAATCCACCTCCAATTCCTGAACCTAATCCTCCTCCAATTGAACTGCCATAATTTCCCCCGATATTTGATGCAAATCCTCCTCCAATTCCAGATCCTATGCTGTTTCCAATGCCGCTAATATGACCTACTGAATTAGCTCCTGCATAGGATCCTAATCCTCCTGAAATTCCAGAACCGATTCCGGCTCCAATACTGCCAATGTGACCCGTTGAGATTCCTGAGCCAATTGCAGACCCCAATCCACTAATGCTACTGTGATCACCTCCGAAACTAGATCCTAAACCTCCCAAAATTCCAGAATCGATTCCGGCTCCAATACTGCCAAAGTGACCTGTTGAGATTCCTGAGCCAATTGCAGACCCAAATCCACTAATGCTACTGTGATCGCCTCCGAAACTAGATCCTAAACCTCCCAAAATTCCAGAATCGATTCCGGCTCCAATACTGCCAATGTGACCTGTTGAGATTCCTGAGCCAATTGCAGACCCCAATCCACTAATGCTACTGTGATCACCTCCGAGACTAGATCCTAAACCTCCCGAAATTCCAGAACTGATTTCAGCTCCAACACTGCCACTGTAACCTTTTCCAATGTTAGATGCTAATCCTCCTGAAATTGCTGACCCAATTCCGGATCCTAAACCATTTCCAATGCTTCCTCCATACCCTCCAAGACTGCTTCCAATATTAGCTAATCCTCCGTTACCAACACTACTTCCACCATAGCCAATATCACTACTGGTGATGACACCTCTTTTTCTCTTTGATTTTTCGCAACGGCCAGCGCTAAGTGCAGCCAACACAATCGTAAGAACCTAAATTTACAAAAGAAGCAACAATTTAGTTCCAATTAAAAATATAATTTACGGTTTATTTTATAATTACATGTTCTAGTATTTCATTCATAATTATTTAATTGCCTTACCACGAATGGCTTCATATCTTTGGTTAGAGATGGCTACCGTGTAAGTGATGTTCAATCTTTGATAACTCAGCTTTTTATATGTGGGCCTGGGCCCATCGACTGATATGGACTTTCACTCAGGACCATAGACTAATTTTATAATATGCATTTGTCAATTTACATCATAGAATGTCTGTGATAGGTAATGGGTGGCTCATATTTCGGTTTTTGTTTTCTTTAAAAAACCGCTCGATTTTTTGCAAAGTCAGGCAAAAGCTTATACGTAAAAAATGTTGATGTAACGTAATCATATATCTGTTGAATTTGACAAAAAAGGTATGAGCAAACTGGTAAATTTGCCTCTAGCAGATCGGTTCTTAAGGCAACGTAAACTTAAGCGTTATGTAGATTAATTTCACATATTTGGAAGTGTAGATATGTTATAATTAAAATATATGAGTATGATGTTCAAGAAATACATCAAATTTTTAGTATTTTTATCGATTATGTCATTTGATTTTTTAAGCTAAAATCCCAGAGATTGATCATTTGAAAAAAGTTAAATTTTTCTTAGGCTCAGGTTTAAAACGACGTGACAACATAGTTTTTAGATATAGAAGTAAATTATTTAAGAATGTTTTTCCGGTATAAATTGGAGATCTTTCAAGGTAAAAGCTTTTGTATTACCATGATTATCACCAACGTCTCTGTCAGTGAAAAACGAATTTATAACAGTTAGTGAACACCTACTATGTTCCTTAAATTTCGCATTATTCGGCCGTTATTGATGAAGGTTAAGAAAAGTGGGCCTTGGGGTACTCCACATTCTATGGAATAATATTTTGATGTAGTTTGATCTAATTACAATACTTCCTTCTCATATAACTTTCAATTCTCTCTGCAAATAATTTATTTTTGCACATCAATATCAATTAGGGTTACAGGCAAATATATACTTTTGTCTATTATCAGCTCTACTTCTCTTAAAGAAGTTTTCGAACATTTGATTGTCAAGTGTCCAATAGATCTCAGTAAACATTTTTAGCTCACGGAAATATTAATAGCTATTCAAATTCAGCCGTGTCTGCTGGTAGAATGACTCATGCAACTAAATATAATTACGTGCGTGGAGCGGTGAAAGAGATAGAGGTAGAAATATATCGATCTTGTCTTGAACAAATGGTAATTCATTACATAATAGGTAATCAACTGATTCCGTCTCGTATTGGATGTACATAATCTTTTCGATGGAAAATATATGTACATTCAAATGTATTTATATGTATTGCATGTATTAATCTGGGGCAGTTTTTGCTATAGCAAAAAGATACAAAAGTAAACGTGTTAAGCAGTAACTTTCAAGATATATAATTGGTTATTATCTAATAAAGGTTTTTTGTATGTAAAACTAATAAATAAAAATAAAGGAAACTAAATACATATATTCATGTAAAGAAGAAATTAAGACAGTCTTTGCTGTTGATTTAGTTTAGTTAGTAGCAAGATTGTAGGAAGAATTTGTATATTTTTGAATAAAGTATTAATGAAAAAGATTAAAAAACAGTTTTTTTTAAGGGTTTTAAGGATCAAGAACTTTCCTTGACCTACCTATAAATTAACAAAGTGCTTTTTTAACCTACTAAAACCCAACGCTGGGCACAGCCAAAATTCCCAACATTTCGTTAAAAAATTGAAAGAGTTGACGGTGTCCGCTTTGGATTCCCAACATAATTCCGTACGCTTAACCATGGAGGGCAAATTAGACGGATCTTCCTTTTTTTTGTACATTAGCATCCTGATAGTGCGCTCGGCCTTTACCGAAAACCCACGCGCATAGAATGGCCTCTCACACCATCATCTATTATTCTATTATCCAAAGGGCAATTTTCATTTCTGAATCCGATTCGCTTAAAAGCTGAACTGCTTTCCAGGAATTATTCCAGGAAAAACATTCATTAACTGCTACATCAACCCTTTTTTTCACACCCTTTTTCCACAGTAGAAACTGACGTTTCGATTAATCACATAAGCTAAACTTAAAATTGTTCACAACTAGTATTACTTTCTTTCGTTTTGATCCCACAGTGAATTCCGGTTATAACGTACCCTTCAGGAATCGAAAAATAAGAATTCAATAACCGGAAGTGTGCTATTTATTTGGTTACGATAAAGAACTGAATTGAACTAAAAACACTGGTTGTAAAAACTGTACACTTTATATGTAACACGTGAAAAATACATGTACGTAATATGCTGTTACATAGGTATACTTAATCAAATACACAAGACCTACATATTTATGTATGACAAAAAATTGAAACGTTGGCGCTTTTTTTTTTCTTCTTGTTGATCATTCTTAAGGACTTAACATTTTATTTTTTGTTTTATTTTATTTTGTAAATGTAACCATTTTTATTTATTTGAAAGTAATATTTTGTTTGTGTCTATTTTATGATAAATTGAATGTTTCTTTTGTTTTGCCTTGCATAAATTTATATATTTCATATTTAACATCGTTTAAACTTTAACGTGTACGCATTCAATGTAAAAATACGTATAATTTCTTATAAAGTTCGCAAATATTTAAAATTCGTCAATGTTCTAATTAAAAATATCTTTAATAGTCATTTATTATATCTGTTTGATGAAGCTCCTGCTAATTCATGTATCAGATCGAGCGCTAGGTAAGGAATGTCCGCCAGTTACCGCCGGTAACGTACACTTACGTACAAGTTATCGAAACTTCGTCGGAAGTCGAACGTACGAACCACCACGACTGCCCGCCTTCTCTCTGCACTATCGTTGGTTTCTGATTTTTCCGCTTATACATGAGGACAGCAGTTCAGACCCTCATGCTCCGGTAGGGTTTTGTGGTGGCCCTAACCTTCTTCAAACTAGGAGAACGTAACAATCATCGCCGCTTTCATTATCAGAACTTTGAAGACTATTTATTGTCTCATTCGGCTGCAAAACTTTGGCGATGATATTATTATCCGTTAAGAACTCCGTTGTTGGTAGATTATCATCGATCGACTGAAAGTTATCCAGCTCAGGAAGATACATTTCAGCATTTGTTGGATCTTGAAACTTATTCACTTAGGGTCACCCTCGTCGATATTTTTGTGCTTCTTGTACCACTACTACTACACGCTTGGGACAAGTTTTCCTGTGATTCGAACTCATCTGTCGATCTGATCAATTGTCATTATCTTTGTTATAATGTCCTACTTTACCAGAAACTTTCCCGACGTTTATGTTATGACGAACTTTAAAATCTTCCAGTTAACCTGTAGAGTAATTGAAATCGCCACCCTGAAATCCCCTAGGTAAAGCTTTTGCTTTCAACACTGGACTATTGGAGTGTTTTCGAATCTGCGAAGCCATTGAAGAAGTGCTTGATCTACATCTTGGCGGAAAGGACCTCCTATTTTTTTAATCCCGTGTGATTTATATATATATTTTTTTGCCTAGCAATTTCCGCTTTGCTGATGCCACTATCAATACTTTTTATGATCTCTATCTTTTTATTTACAATTAGAGACTTGCGTCGATCCGCCATTTTAGCGAAAAAGAAAAAATATTTTGCACACATCCCATCAAAACCATTAAGTCGGAACTATTTTATTTATTTAAACCATGCTTGTTCGTGAGAAAATCCCACAGCCGATTACTGAAAATCTTTATCGGCCTAGGGAACCACTGTCTCGCACTTCGAGTAATCTATTAAAAATCGCCGGCGGCCTCGAGGAACTACTGTCCGGTAATAAAGTACATTCGTACTTTTGGCACTAAATAGGTGAAAATAATTTAGCCGTGACTAATGAAAGGCATATAAATAATAACCGAAAGTACGTTATATCCCATTATGCACGTTACAGACGGAGTACACTGTATATATCCCTATGATCTTACTTAAGTGATATTAACTGATATTCTCTCATCTATATAGACAGATTTTCATGCTTATGAACGTTATATAAATTTTATCTACATCTAATTCAATACAATCGACCAGTTTTATATTATATATAGCGTTAGACGGAGCTACGAGATTCCTGACATCAGAATTGAACGGCAACTTACAATCTAATATTGCCATACCCAAAAATACAAAAAAAAACAGAAATTATTACCCGTAACGAAATGAATTCCGCTATTAACAATCCTCTCCATCAAATAATAATAATAACTACGTTATCCTTTCTTGTATTTATATTTCTAGATAATTAGATTGTTTAGTGGTCAATTAAGAAAAAAAAAGGTGGAAGATAGGCATGTGAAAGTTCTTCTTCTTCGTTGCAATTTGATGTATGTATATATGTGTTATTGTGTATCTATTTAGAACGTATGAAAATATTTTTTCGGCTGCATAACATGATAACTTTATAATATACATACCTTCATTTTACCTATAGATACGTTTACCTGATGTTAAATCGTTACTTTCATTCAGCTTTCCATATATGCTGGTGCGTACTATATTTAGCCTACTAGACTATCTGTAGCAGATAATTCAAGATACAGCGGAAGCCTGCTGTTTAATAGTGTCGATACGATGTTTAATGCTTGTAAATTAGCTGTTTTGGTGAAACCAGTCGTTTAACGGTGGTGGGAAGCGCTGTATAATTAGTTAGTTTCTATGCACTTGGTTTTCTTCTTGAGGAATGTGTAATTAAATGTTGTTAAGAGAAGTAATATGAGAGAAAATTAGTATTTTTTTTAATTTTCAAGTAATCCGTCGTTTATATAATTTATGAAATAAAAAAAACAACCTTCATAGTATATAGTCAATTGAATTCAAATCTCATTAAATAAATTGTTTCTATCTATCCTTATATCGAATTATAATTCTGTTAAATACCTTAAATTACCAGTTTAACATTGTTTTAAGTTAACCAGAAATAAAAAACAATTTCTTTATAAATAATAAATTTATTAATTTATTTATAATCAGTCATCAAAATAAAACAAAACAACATTAAACTTAACGAAAAACAACAAAAGAATTGACAAATTCCTTAATACTACATTTGCAAGATTAATGCTTGACATCAGCTGTTCCTACTGAATTCAGTCCATTTCCAGAATCTGTTGTAATATGTCCATTCTGCAAATTATCTCCACCACCACCTCCTACTCTTAAATGCCCTCCAACTACAGCACTTCCTAAATTGTTACCCAATCCTGCTCCAGCTGCCCCTTGGAATCCTGAACCGCTCCCTCCGAAACTGTTGCCAAATCCTCCTCCAACTGTTCCAGATCCTCCTTGGAATCCAGAGCCAATTCCAGAATTTATATCAGTAGGGCTTACTTGATAAGGAATTACTAAAGTTTGTGGTACACTAGAAGGTACGGGTTGTGGTCTATATACTGGATATGGTTGCGGAACTCTTATTTCGACTGGGATGTGAACAGGTACCCTTACTGGATGTGGGATTGGCACCGGTATAGGGCGCGGTATCTCGATTCTAATGGGACGTGGTACAACGTAGGGCTGAGGTTGTGGTACCACTTGAAATACTGGACGTGGTACGACTACTTTGTGAGGTTTTGGAACTCCTACGGGGACTTCTCTATAGATAGGAAGGCCAACTGGTTGCGGTACTGGCACGTTACGGGTTTGTGTGATTACGCTTAGAGTAGCACTGCCATGATTCTGAGGCCCAATTCCTATCGAACCAACATTGCCTCCATATCCACCACCATTTCCGTTTCCGATGTTGTTAACACCTTGATTTCCGTCACTAAGTAATCCACGTTTAAAAGTTTTCTTTCTTACAGCAGTGTCTTCATTATAGACCACTCCGATAATGCTGGATCCAATAAGTGCAATCTGCAATTAAATTAATTTCTCTTTTTGAAATTACATCTATTAATTAGATGAATTTAAACTTACCAGAAACAGTTTCATGTCTTTGTGAGTCGACGAGCAGAGCCTAAATGGCATGTCCGTCACTGGTAGGCTACTAGTATTTATAGCAAATGAAAGATTCGAGTGGTTTAGGATGCTTTCTCTTTCTGCGTTGATTAGATGAACAGAATTAATAAAAATAAGTCTCGTGTTATTAGATGACGCGGACGTGGCTTATATCAAGATAGCGCGAAAGAGGAATGTTAATTCTATTAGTTTAATAATTAGAATTGCATGAATTTTTAAAAATATGATTAATAAACTTTATCGAAATTTTAAAACGTGATTTTAGTATTGATATTGGTAAAATGAGTAGTTGTTGTAAGGTGGAGCATTGTTGGTGGTCCTCCCTAACTTATTTTTGTATCTCTGATTTACATATCATTGTAAGAACATTTTTATTGTTAGAAAAGTGTACAATAAGTATCTGATTAGGTTGTTTTAAATAAAATTTATTTATAATTTAGATTCATATCACCTGTTACGCAGTGAATTTGCAAAATTTTCGGGATACAAAATTTTGTAAAAAAATTTTTACAAAACTTATGAAATGTGTTTCTTTTGGTTTTAATTTTAATAGTAATTACAATTTTTTTAATTAATTTATTTAATTTTCTATTTCAACATTGCCGAGACGATTATCAAAAGGCCGAATGAAATTTATTAAAATTAAAAAATAATAAAAGCTTTTACTTTGAAAAATCTCCAATTTATGCCGGAAACAAAAATTACCTTTACATATAAGAATTTTCATCTTTTTAAGTCTGATTGTAAGAAATATTTAATTAAACTCTGCAATAATAAAATCACAGCTCTATGTTACAGGCACCTCCACCAATATTCGTTCTACATTTTACACTGTAACATGCATATTTGAGTTCGTGCAATAAAATTTATTAGTTATTATAATATTAATTATTAAGAAATAAGCAAAATTATATTCTGCATTTAATAGTTTAACAACATAATTCTTTAATCGGAAGAGCTATTTTAGTGCAGAAACAAATAAATGAAAATAAAAAACACGTATAAATTTATAAAATTCTTATTGCACCATAGATTCCTGCAGCAGCAATAATCATTTTTTTCACGTAACTAAAACCTTTCCCCTGACACTGAGATCTTTAATCCGCGTTAATTGCCAGCAAACACTTTCAATTAGATACATTCATTTTAAACAAACCACACGTGGGTTCCTGCTACGATTTCACTAACAGTAATCTAAGATGCCAGAAACGTATTTTACCTTCATTTCCGAAGTCTATCTTCTAAATACATTTCCTCCGACAGCTCCATTCTATTCATTCAATAGATCGTACTATTACTCTATTCCATAACTGTAGTTGTTATCCTTCTCTTCACCATGCGATGCTTGCAAATTTAAACGGGATAGCACGCATGGAGAAATATGACGTCTTGCTTACGGTAAGATGCATTTCAATGATCGCGAGCACCTATCTATCCAGTCAGATGCGTATTAGAAGTCAATCTCCGCGTCGTTGTTGGAACTTGACCGTGGACAAGTTTTCGAGTTAGTTACATCGCTATTATACTTGTAAATGCGGTGGAATCATGATAATTTCACTTTCGTCCTTTCAAAAAAAATGTACTCTTACTATTTCTAGATTTGGTAGTAAAACGTTGTATACGAGCGTGCCTCAAAAAGTTTTTATTGATGGCTTACATTTAAGACGATTTAGCAAGGTTCATGTTTGGTTGTTGTGATATGATATAGATTCAAAAATAACACTAAAAGTTTTGAATCTGCCCTGTACAAATTAATATATACTCAGATTAGTTCTTTTATAGTTGAGGATCAGCATGGTTTTCTTTTAATACGCCTCTGAAGTCATCGATGGTCACGGCCAAGTTGACATCTTGCGTACAGATATATCCAAAGCTTTTAACCACAGAGATCGCGATATTCTTTTGAGAAAACTCTAAGTCCTTTATTATTGCTAGTATTTTAATGACTTGTTGAATTATATTGATTATAAGGCTTTAATATATGCCGAAGATGATAAATTATATTGGTCTGAGGCTTCTTTGCAGATTTACAACGATAAATTAAATTTAAATGTATTTTACTGTAGAGCTATATCGTTCACAAGGAGAAAACAGACAATAATTTTCGAGTGCTCTGTAGATTCGGATGCAATTACTGAAAGTGATGGTATGCGTGACTTAGAGGTATAGTTCAACTTTTAATAACAATTTTCAAGGTATAATATCTTCCTTTAACGGAATGTTACGACTAATACTGCACGATTCATGACATATTCTCTTTTTTTGACTAAAGTGCGCTGAAAACTGGAGTATGTAAAAATATGATTGAGAATGTCCTAAGACGATTTTCAACGAATATTCAGTCATTTTTGAAACTTTCATAGCAGTCATAAGTTTATGTTTGACCCAGATGCAATAATAATAAAAAAATCGTTGGTTGTACCAGTTTACTCTTTTTAACAATTCAAAGTGTTGATCTGTAAGATAAATGTTCAGATGAAAACATCAATTGATAAGAATTAAAGTAAAAAAAAAAATACACAATCAGTTGCATATTATTTCAGCAAGGAATTTTTCAAAATAAAGGCAAGAAGTTTGTGTCGATGAACTCTTTGGGGTGGATTTTATCTAGAGATGCTTTGTCAGAGCTATTTCAGAGGAAGTATTTGTTGTTCATGTATTCCAGTATGAATAAATTACAGTGTTTCATTTCAAGTTTTACTTTTTTCTCAACTTAGCAATCCAACTATCCAGAAATATATAAAATTGCTTAACAAGTACATATACAGGGTGATTAGGGAGGAACCTCCAATGGTTAAGAAAAGTGTTGTGGGGACGTAGAAAACAAAAAAGTTTAACAGACATATGCTTGAAAATCAACGGTTGCTGAGATAGCAATGTTGCTTATTTTTGTAAGCGGTTATTATTGGATATTTTATTTTAAGCAGATCGTGAATTCTAAGCAAATCATTTAACACAAATTATAGCACTTTCATAATTAGATAATTAAAACTAAATTAAATTTTCAAATACACCACCGTTCGCCTCGATTATGCATTAGCCCGTTTGTAGATTGCGTTCAAGTACGCGGTAACTTTCGATTATGAGCGGTGAACAATTGATAACTCGATCGAATAGTGCCTCCCTTGTGTTCACTTTATTGCATTACAAACTAACGATTTAAACCATTCCCAAAGGCAATAATCTAGGGAATTCAAATCTGTTGACCATGGTGGCCAATTTTGAAAAGCAGCGATTGTTAAGATGATCGATCACAGCACAGCTAAAGTAAAAGTACCATCATGCTGATAGCACACGTTTTGCTTAATATTTAATGAAACATCGTCGAGTAGATCTACCAAATTATTTTCTAAAGATTCTAAATATGCAGCTCAAGTAAGGCGATTTAGCACAATTGGGCCATGCAATTGATTGTTAATTATATCACACTATGCGTTGATGCTGAAAGTTTACTGTCCAGCGTGGCGTATGGATTTTCAATTGACCAACGTTGTTGATTGTGACAGTTATTTATGCCATCACAAGCGAATTGAGCCTCCTTAGTAAACGAGATGTTTTCGTAAAGCGGACGGTTTCTGTGTATCCAATCGTGAAAATTCAACCGCGAAGCATCATGGCCGTTCTGCAGATTCTGGACGCGCGGAATATGGAAAAGTTTTACAGTATTTTGGCGAATAACCTTCGATGCCTTAGTTTGATTAATTTAGAGACTGGTTGCAAGGACACTTGGACTGCCCTCTACCATATTGAGAATTTCCTTTTCCACTGTAAGACCAGGACCACTTGGTCTCTCTAATGTAATTCTTGGAAACATATTACTTTCACACGCATTGCTGAAAACTGTCTGCAACACATATCTATGTGGTACTATTCTGTAGGGAAGGAGACGCTGATATTCGGCAACTGCACGACTAGCACAACCGTCGCAATACCCATAAATAAATATCATATCGGCATATTCACAATTACTAAATGTGGCAAGCATTGCAAAATTTTGCATGTACAATTGTTATAATGGTAAAATCGCTCATGTTGCTTAAAATGCATGATTTCCTCAAAGTAAAATATCCAATAATGGCTTTGCAAAAATTAGCAATATGTAGCTATCAGCAACCGTGAATATTCGAGCATATGTTTATTAAACTTTTCGAGTATTTATGTTCCAATAACGCCTTTTCTGAATATCGGGGATTCCTCTCTAATCACCCTGTATGCTGATTATTTTCTTTTTAATTAAATAGAGAACTAACAATAAGTTGCTTACAAAAATACTTGTTAAAAATTTTAATATTTGTTAAAAACGATTAAAGACCTTTATTGTATCGTCTCTTTGCTATTGCTTTGTAATTTTGTATTTATTACTACAGCTGTTAATGTTTACAGCTCTTAATATAAAACAAAAAACAGAGTTATTATTAAATTATTTACAAAGAAAAATAGCATGACTATAGTTAACTTTTTGAGTTTGTAATAATTCAGTTTAGAGATAAACGGATTAATTCTTAGAACGTACTTCTTAATTGTTTTAAAATGAACTTCAATTCGCTTTAATGTATTTTTCCTTCGATTTATTATTTTAGTTATTACTAAGTAATCTAAATATTATCAAATCCCGCATAAATCTACAAAAAGAAAAACTGTCTAAATTACCCTCGTATCTAATCCATCTGACAGTGGCGATATTACCGAGAATAACTAAATCTAACGTCAAGGTCGAAGAAATTAAATCAGCAATCGGATGCACAATCTTCAAAAAACTATTCACTTTCTTCTGCGCTGCTCGACGCAGTGAAAGTGCCTAATGAGACCCGTTCTCTCTTCCTCCGTATAAAAGTAAAAGAGCCTTGGCCCTGTCCGTCAGAAGATTACAATTGTTACAGTTATTTACATGCATACCAACATGATACCTTTATTGGTAAATAAGCATCAATTCGTTGAATTTATCTCGAACGATTTAAGTATGTGATTTTGTTTTTTCAGTTCTTCGTTGTGTGGTGTAGCATCTGCTCCGGCGCGATAGCTAAAAGCGAAAAACGCGAAGTTACCTCACCGGAATTAGTGAGGGGTGGATTTGCGGCATCTAGCGGACCCTATGGAAACGAAGCTAGCGCTACAACCTTGAACTACCAAGCTGGGAACCAAGGAAATTATAATAATATCGATTACAGTAATGGAAATAGGTTTGGAGGTTACGGTGGTTATAACGGACAACAGCAGAATATTCCAGTTCAAGAGCAACCTGATACGCCAACTCAGAATGTACGTGTACCTGTTTGGTCGCCACCTACGCCATCACAAAATCCTTACACAGCACCACCGCAACTACAAGCCAATTTATATCCGCAAGCTGAATTGATCCAAGTACCGGTTCAACAAGCTTTGCAAGCAGGTTATCAAGCTGATCCTCAAATTCAACAGCAGCAAGCTTACATACCGCAACAAGGATTTGAGGCGCAAGCTCCTCAGCAGTTTACAAATGCTGATGGTCAAGGTGTACCTCAATCTTATCAAAATGACGTCCCAATTTTTCTTGGTGGTCAATCTTCTGCGAATGATCAATCCCAATACAACTCTGGTGTTCCATCTCAAGAGAATATAGCACCTGGTGTTCCTTTTTATAATACTGGTATTCCACCTCAAGCAAATATACCACCTGGCATTTCTTCAGCTGCTAACATCGCGGCTTCCTACAGCAGTCCCTTGCCGGCACAACAATCAAATTTGGGAAATATCCCTTCTTCATTTGCCAACGGAATACCATCTTCCCTCCCTCCTTTTCATGGAAGAAGCCTTCCTTCATTTGTTAGGGGAAGGTCCCCATCAATTTCAAGTGGAACACCATCAAGATTAGTTGGAAAGTCGTTTACTAGAGGAGCGTCTTCAATCAGCTCTTCTTTAGGTAGAGGTTTGCATAGCCTTGATGATGTCCTTTCCGATG
This sequence comes from Oryctes borbonicus, assembly GCA_902654985.2. Classification (NCBI taxonomy): domain Eukaryota; kingdom Metazoa; phylum Arthropoda; class Insecta; order Coleoptera; family Scarabaeidae; genus Oryctes; species Oryctes borbonicus. The sequence goes on from LR736894.1 coordinate 964,621, forward strand.
GAATTAGCGATTTCAATGCGAATAGTTTTGGAAGCTCGTTTGGAAAAGGATTTGGATTTGGTGGATTCGACTTAACCGGATTTGGTTCGAACTATTTCGGTGGTGTAGGAGGATTTGACAATTCCTTTGGAGGATTTGGTAAAATTCCTTTCTCGAGTGGTATTTCATACAGCGGAACGAAAGGAGGCTTAAGCAGTAACTTGGGAGGAGCAAACTCAGCTAAATTTTCTAATCTAGGGAACAACATTCCTTTGGATAGTAAATTTCCTTCAGTTGCCAATATTCCAAGTTCACAAATTCCCCAAAATCTCCCGGAGGGTGGTTCAAACAATGATGTACCCAGTAGTAACTTTCCTATTGGTCCACAAAATCTTCCGTCAGATCAGCATGCCATAAATCAACCCGTTCAAGGACAGCTATCGAAGAACTGAGATTACACGTTAATGTAATCACTCTGTGATAAGGTTGTCATATTATTTTGTTATTATTATATTTATTTTGAGCCTCTGTTATTGTTTGGGAGAGAGAGATAATAATTTTTATGTAATAAAGTTGATTTTAAGTGAAGCATCTTGTTTTTTTTTTCTTAATGGTTTTAAATTGAAACAGCTGTTTTAGTAGAAAGCGTTTCGAAACATATCTGGAGTGTGTAACTTTACGAATATTAAAGGACATTGTCAGCTATAATTAGAGAAAGTTTTATAGTGAAAATATATGATTAACGTACAAAATCATAACATATGCTTATTAGATGCGATTAATATTTAATAAGTAAAAATTGTTACAAACTGTCTAATGTGATAAATGTTATAGGATAACAACATTAGCACAAATAAATTAGCTCAGTTATTACAGAAAGGAAGGCTGCAGGTGGTAACTATCTGAAAACGTATTCTATGTGGACGTAAACGATTCGATCGGGTGCGTGCAATATTTATGTGTTATTGTTTTGTAATTTCTTTGTCGAACCCGAAAAACCAAAGCACAACATCAGCAGTAACGTTATAATAATAATTTTCGGGTTCGATAAATAAGTAACTCTCTTCGTCAACGTCCTTTAGAGAATGGTAAGAACTCCAATTTTATCTTTAATTTATATTTGAATAAGAAAAAAAAAATGCTGCTGTAGTAGTCTTGCAATGTAACATTCAACTGTAGAGCTCGGGTTGTTTCCAATTCACTGGTATGTGTACTATTACTTACCGTTTTGTTTACGACAGAATATTGGTAAATGTTTTTGAAGCAAAGGGAAAGCACCAAAATATTTCAAACAAACTTTATTCATTGCCTTGCAACATTCGAGGTATAAACTATCACAATCACAATTATTGTATATCCATCAACAATAAACAATTACAGTTGGAGGTACTTCCTACAAAAGCTATTTAACTTAAAGTGTTCTTCAATGCTTGGACCCGAAAGAAATGCTGGAGAAGCTAGATGCGCCACCTCCGTGGCCACCAAATCCACCGCCACCGTATCCGCCGCCACCCAATCCGCCTCCGCCAGTCCCGCCAAATCCGCCGCCGCCTCCTCCAAAGCCGCCACCACCACCAAATCCACCACCACCGCCTCCAAATCCGCCACCACCTCCTCCGAATCCACCGCCTCCTCCAAATCCACCGCCACCAGCACCTCCTCCACCTCCTCCGACAGCTATTGGAACTGGTATTACAACAGTTTGCCTAACTGGAACTGGCACTGGTTGTGGCACAGTAACTGGGTAAGGTTGTGGAACAGATACTTGCACTGGTACTTGAACAGGAATTTGAACTCTTTGAGGCACTGGTATGGCAACGGTTCTAGTCACCGTTACGGGTACTGGACGTGGAATCACAACTGGTTGTGGTTGAGGTATTGGAACTGGTACCGGACGCGGTACTTCAACTGGTATCGGTTGCGGAACCGGTACTGGAATTTGTCGCGTCACAGGTATCGGTTGCGGAACAGGAACAGGAACGTTCACGCTTGTCGTGACAGTGCTTACAGTGGCGCCACCTCCTCCACCACCGCCGCCAAATCCACCCCCTCCACCGCTAAATCCACCTCCTCCTCCGCCAAATCCACCTCCTCCTCCACCGAATCCGCCTCCTCCACCAAATCCACCGCCGCCACCTCCGAAGCCACCTCCTCCTAATCCACCGCCATCTCCGAAGCCACCTCCACCCAATCCTCCGCCTCCACCATGTCCTCCAAATCCTCCTCCCCCGAATCCGCTACCACCTATTCCTCCTAGTCCTCCACCATGACTAATTATACCCCGTTTTACGATGACTCTCTCGGGGTTGGCTTTGGTGTAGCTGAGTGCCACAACCGCTAGCACTAAAATGGTGGCCTGAAATAAAAGAAAAGATTTAGAAATCATGCAATAGATTCTTCCAAAAGATGTTTGTGCTTACTGCTCAAGAACATTTAATAAAAAATTAGAACGAAGGTGAAATAAGTTCATGGGAGCAAAAAGCAAAGAGAGAGCATTCCCAAAAAGGAAACTATTTAGAGTACCTACCTTGAGAGGCTTCATGTGTTTGGAGGATGGTATCTGAAGACGAAATGATGCCCTTACCCCACGGCAAATCGCCTTTTATACACACGTTGTTGTTACGCTGGGGTGTCGGTAGATTGTTCAGTTCACTTTCACTGTACGCAATCAGCCATGTTTGTTTTAACATCCCCATTTTTACGGTACGACAAATAGACCAGGTAAATCAAGCAGGTATCAATTACCAACCTGTCGCTTGTATGCAATCGATGTACTCGAATTTCCACCAACAATGACGCCGGTTCCGCTTAATTCTTTACAAGTTTGCATTCTTTAATTTATGAATAATTTTAACGCTATAATTTGCACACTATCGTGCAATAATAATCGTTTAATTGTGTGCTATAAAAAAAAGTACATAAAATTGAAAGTATGGATAATCATTGAAGAACGACGACTATCTCGTTGCTTGCTCATTACATACAATTGTTTATTATTTCCGATTCAGTGGCGTACGGTGGATAGGATCTTATATCTATGATGCAAACCTTCTATATTTTTGTTTATGTAATAGTTTTGAACCAGGCTCTATCTGTGAAGAAGAATGACTTTTTAACCTACTGTACACATAATGATAACAAGGTATGTGAGGTAGTATGGCAAACAACAGTTCGTTCTCTCTGTTTGATATATTAGAGTATATTTTGAGATCGCTTCGTTTCTCATTCTGTATTTTTCGCATGTCTTAGTTTTATATAGAGGGACATGTTGAAATTAGAGTTTTTTTTCTGAAATCCTGTCATACAGTAGATAATGAGAATCTACACATCCTCAAAACAGTTGTTCCCGGTTAATTAATTAAACGAGTGTGATGTGGAGTGTGCCGATACTTTAGTGTTAATTAGAAAAAAAATGATTGGGGAAGATAATTTATAAATAGCAACAAATTTATAGACTTTAAGATGCGTTCTTGTGAAGTGCCTATGTTAACATGAAATTCCTGTGATCGGACAATCCCAACTCTAACAATTAATCTTCTTTAATTTTATCGCTTGTTCCCAAGTTTTTCTTTTTATTTTTTTTCTTATCCTAAACAATTATTGATTCAAATTTTAAATTTTGTCAATCTGGTTCTAGAGTTTGGAAAAAAGTAGAAACTACTAAACTGCGCCACTGCGTTTCTACTAACAACAATAAAACGAAGCAATATCCAAAGTGATTGCACTAGATTGTGATTGATTGCACCACTTTGCAACCAGATACGCCTAATGCACGATGTCGCCTCGTTTTGTTTTCTCTTGCCATTATCCTTCCACTCATTGCAAACTGACCGTTAGAAATGTGGAAGTGTATTCGCCTGGTACTGCAGCGGGTACAAAAATACTGTTTCACTTTTACAATAAAGCGGATATACATATAAATAGTACTCATCCGATCGTTATATGAGCTAAACAAGTTTCGCTCTTCGTAAAAGACGGTGTTAGGGGAATAACAATTGCAGTTTCCTCGGTCTATTATCAAAATAAACGGTGTTAGTTTATATTTGCGAGTAAATAATAGATATACTGGTTGGTATGAGTTGTAATTCAAAGGAGAGGTTCTTTTTAAGTGAATCTCTTAGTAACTATGTGTCTACGTTAGTTTAAAGAAAAAGTTTATCTTTACACTTGATAGAAAGTAAATGTACAGTAGAAAGGGCGGTTTTTTAGACCGAGTTTTAAATTTCTATTTGCAGTAGGAACAGAAATATACTTAAGATGTTCTGTTGCCATTTTATTTTTTTAGGATGCTTAGGATATTTTTCAAAAGAAATTCTTGGCAATTATTTTTTGATTTAATAACTAACTTAGGTTTCTACGGCCAGAATCAGTTAAAATTAAACATGTTCTGGGTTTGGAACGTGTCTTAGTAGATAATCGAAAACTCGACGTTTCACCCACAATCATATGGGGCCTCTTCAGAAGAATAAAAAATGGTAGGCCATAGTTAGCACGGTAACTCGACATGTAAACCATGCCAGAGGCAAAACTGAGTAGAAAGCAATTTATTTATGATAGTTATCATCGATCATTTATGCCAAATTAATTCTAACCATATGTTATGGTGAATTACTGGCCTACAAACTTTATCCTTTTATATTTTATTGAACTTTTATATTTTATTGAATATTATTTTATTGGGTTGGGAACCTTGTGAATCAGTCCAAATATTGCCATTTTGGGATACTGGAGTATAGACTGCTATAAAACAACACACGTAAATTAAGCACAAAATGCACTTTCAAATAGACAAAGTTTTTCGTACTTCTGCATGATTATCTGATATTTTTTTCTTAAAGTCTTTGCCAAAAAGCAACATATCATTGAGATTCTTTGTTTGAAAATTTACTTTCAATTTTACTAAGCAGCTAATAGGAGGAATAGGCACTGATCCATAGTATTTACTTTTGATACAGCGCATTATTAGCAAGTGTTAGCCAAACTTTGTGAGCTTGTTATTTCTAAAATTTTGATCCCTATTTTGTTCTTAGAAAATAACTAACTGATCTCTAAGTAGCATGGGAGATGAAAAACAAGCCGTTGATGGTAAACTTCAAGGAAATCCTAGATTCTTTACTATAGAGTGACATACGGAAAAAAATAATTTGCTATAAGTTTCGCTAACACCAAAAAGAAATGGAACATATATTTAGTACTATAATTTAGTTATCATGTTTGAACATCAAACAAACCGTGAAATCTGAATTGTTCTGCTTGACCGCCTATTAACCAAAAAACTACGAATTTGTGGTTCTGCAAAATTTAGTTGCGGTTTTGCTTATTAATAAAGGTGCTAAAATTACTTATGCACGCCGATTATATACAATAGTATATGAACAATTTCACGGTTAAATTTGTTACGTCTATCAAACAATGAAGTATTTTTTAAATAATAAAGGTATTGGATTAACAATTTTTTGACGAAGAAAAATTTTCCACAGTTTTCTGCGTGGAAGCGCCATCACACAGAGCTTTTGCGAAGTAAGAGGTACGTAGTGTGTTCGACGAGATGGCCTTACGTTGTATAAGTGATCTAGTTTTATTGTTAACCTACGTCAACGTCGTAGGTTGAAAGTCACTAAAAATAATTGGTTTTGCCAAGTAAAATAAAGTACATAAACAAACTTAAGTTGTTACTACATTTTTTGAATCGTAACCAATTCTTTTTTCATTAAAGTAAGGAAAGTTTGTTTTGATCAAGTAAATGGATTACATCAACATTTTTCGTGTCCCTTCATGTTGAAAAAAAAATTAGCATCACCAGTTCTTTTCTTTCTCATTTAAAGAGAACAATATCTCATCCCTTTATTTCAATTAATTTATTTCGAGATACCTCCCACCAATATATTTGAGGAGGAGGCATATGATGCAAATAAATTTGAATTTTGTCATTATATTTTTGTTAGCATACGAGGGTGGCATTTAAAGTTTTTGCATGTGACCGCTAGATGGCTGCAATTTGACAAAATTAGGGATTTGTTATTGTTGAAGTAGTGACAAGACATAAATCGGCTGAGTACTTTGGGTATAGTTAGCGACAATTGCGAAATGTTTTACATTTTCGGACGTTCTTTCATCATTTAGACGGTTTGGCAAATATTCCCACCCCCCACTACTTTGTAGAGGGACATTACCTGAACAATCGTAACTAACTGAGCTTTTTGTGCAGAAGCTGGCTTGCCATCAATTTTGATCAGTTTCACTGTCAATACCAATTGAGAAATATTCTACATTTTCAGACACTTTTTCTACCCTTCGAACGGCTTGGTAAATATTCCTACCTCCATTATTTTATACGGGAACTCTTACACACCTTTACAATCCTAGCTAAGCTCCTTCATATTTAACAATTCCACTCGCAATTCTAATTTTCCAACTATATAATCACACTCCTATTATTCTCTTGAGGAGCATTAAAGGTTTAACATGGAGTTTTGTTTGCTTTTTTTCTCGTTTTCAGTGGGGGGAAAAAACTCATACCTTAACTGATTTGACTCTAAGAGTCTCTTTGAGTCTATAGAAAGATAAAAATGAATTAAATTTACTCGTTCAAGATACCACAACATTAATGTTCTCAGTTTGTTACGAAATTATTTCACAGCATACACAGATTTTTAACAATAATTCTATTCAATCATTGCATAAAACAATATTTCATTTTACCTCTGCTATTAAAACATTTGAAAGTTCACGAGTTGCAATAACTATCCATAGGTTTCTATGCACAATAAACAACGTCTTTAGTAAATGCCATTTCAAAATCACCTTTTACATCGATCAGATATAGATACACGCGAGCGAAATTTACAAAATTGGAAGGAAACGGTAGTTTCTCAACGTACCAGATCTAATACGCAGCGGCATAGGAGGCCATGCGTTAGGATAAGTAACAGGAATATGTCCGTACCTAATACGGATATGTAATATGTGTGAAAATGTATGTAATAGTTCCATAAATTACGTGACGACGACCATAACGCAATACGACGGTGCAGTTCCTTAACATTTCGATAATTTCAATACAGGCAAATGCATTTTTAACCGATCACTTTAATAGGATACCATGATTGCAGCAATTAGTAATTAACGCGTTAGATAACCGGTACATATTTGTAGTTTTATTCGAAATATGCGCATGTTGCGTACATACGTTCTAATTTTCAAATAGGAATTTAAGAATCCACGTTATATGGTGCAAGAATTTTTTTCTCCTTGCATGAATGGTTATTGGGATTATTAAGTAATTTCCTATTCCACATGGAAAATTATCGTTAATTACGTAAATGTGTATTTATTGAAAGTAATTGGTTTTCAAATCTGCATAGATTCCGTTGTGATTGACGACAGACATCAATATCAAAGTTTTAAGGGCTTCTTTAAAGGAAACGAACATCTTTAATGGTTTGTATTTTATTTTAAATATATACACAACACATAATACGCTTTTTAATACTTTTAGCGGCATATAAAAAGTGTATTCCTATTGGTTCTTTCAATAATAGTATTTTATTTTTTTAATTATTTTACAAAATAAAGCTTCTAAGATTTTAGTGCATCCACTTTACGTTTTCCGTTGGCTTTTTTGTTGTTGTTTAAATATCTTTTATGTACACACGTGCCTTCGGCTAGATCACCAAATAAAGGAGATCTTAGCTGAAGAATACAACGATGCACCGTAAAATAATTAATATACATACATAAGATTACGAGATATTGAAACTAGGTGGCTATCACAATGACATGGACAGGTTGTTCGATGATGAATGCAATATGAGAAAATAATAAGAGTGGAGAGACGAGATGAAGATGACTCTTTTTGATCGCACGATTCGCTTATTTTTTAGGTTAGCTTCTCTTAGATTCGATTAAGTGGAGACATCTCAATGATGTTTGCCTATGGAGATGCTGGAGAAGCTGGTGGCTCCGTGTCCGCCGCCTAAACCGCCACCAAGGCCGCCGCCGAAACCGTGTCCACCGCCCAATCCACCGCCCAGTCCACCGCCGAAACCGTGTCCACCGCCCAATCCACCGCCTAATCCGCCTCCTAATCCGCCTCCTAATCCACCGCCGTATCCTCCTCCTAATCCTCCACCTAATCCACCTCCGAATCCACCTCCGAGTCCACCTCCAGCTCCACCACCTTGAGAATTAAAAACAAATTAATTGTAACCCAAATTCTTACCGATTGTGAGATAAATTACCGAAACCTCCGCCGATTCCACCACCGAATCCGCCACCAGCGCCGCCGCCACCGCCTCCAACAGCGATTGGTACTGGTACTACGACAGTTTGTCTAACTGGAACTGGAACTGGTTGTGGTACAGTGACTGGGTAAGGTTGTGGAACTGGTACTTGCACTGGAACTTGAACTGGAACTTGGACGGGTTGTGGTACTGGTACTGGTATGGTTCTGGTAACTGTTACTGGTACTGGACGTGGTACAATTACTGGTTGTGGTTGTGGTATTGGAACTGGTACTGGACGTGGTACTGAAACCGGTACCGGCTGTGGAACTGGTACTGGCACAGTACGTGTGACTGTGATTGGTTGCGGAACTGGTACTGGTACTGCGACTGTTTGTGTAACAGTGCTTACGGTAGCTCCGCCGCCTCCAGCACCACCACCACCTCCAATTCCGCCTCCGAATCCACCGCCGAATCCACCTCCACCGATTCCACCGCCAAATCCGCCTCCGCCGATTCCTCCGCCAAATCCGCCTCCGCCGATTCCACCGCCTAATCCACCGCCAAATCCACCACCGCCGAGTCCACCTCCGCCAATTCCACCTAATCCTCCAAAACCTCCGTGTCCACCAAGGCCGCCGCCAATGCCTCCTCCGAGACCGCCTCCGAGACCGCCCCCGTGACCTCCGAAACCGCCGATTCCGTAACCACTGCTGATGATACCTCTTTTCTCGGTTTTCTTCTCAGCATCACCGCAGTGGCCCGCACTAACGGCGGCTAAGATTAACGCGGTAATCTACAGAACAAAAATTACATTTTCCAGTTAAGAAAATCGGAAACGCTCTACGTTGTTTTACTTACCAGGAATGGCCTCATGTTTTGCCAGTAAATGAGGTGCAATGACAAGTGATGCCTTACCCCCGGTGCTCGGACGTTTATATAGTAGAAGGCTTTGGTGAGGGTTAATTTGGTAGCGTAATCCGAGTATGCGTGTGTTCGTAGTTTCGTGAATGTGTATGTGTGTTCGTTTTACGGCGTTTGCCGGCCTCTATTCTGTGATACTTTCACTACTTGGGCGGGTGCATCTTAGTTGCGGATTTGTTGTTGTTCGCTTGTCCATACGGGCATGTTGACCACCGTATGGATTGCGATTGTAGGCAAGGATAGTATTACCATTCACATACGAATTGTTGCACGTAAGCTCAAATCGACATTTTATGTTGAAAAAGACGCTCATGGACGACATGGATTACATTATGTATATTAATAATAATAATAACTGATTCACCGATTTTAGGATATGGAACACATAGAATCAATCAGTGAATATAAATGAATTTCCTGATTTCAACAAAAAAGGTTTTAAAACAAGGGCAACAACAATAACATTAAGTGGCATATTTACGAATGATTTAAAATGCGTTTGAAATTCTTTTACGACTAAATCCATCAAAAACAAATGAAACTGAAAACAAAACATAGAAAAATTATAAAATTCAAAAGCTGAATCCATAAGTAAATATATAATAAATTAAAGCATTGAAATACAAAGCAAAGAATTCCAAATCATCCCAATTATTAATAAAACATATTTATTTATAGATTAATTAATTGAAAGCAACATCTATGAGTCCTGCCAACATTAATCAATAAACTGTCAAAGGTATTACGTAAAGCAGCATCTAAAATAATAAATTATTGCTTAACGTATTTTAATACAAATTAGCTTCAATTAAAAATAATGATTTGAAGATTTCTTACGTTTCCTCCTTAATTTATCAAAAAAAAAAGAAGGAAGCCTTGTTTTCTTGGCAGCATGAACGTTAACAATACGAGGGTAACGTCTTAAGTTTTTACAAACGACCACTAGATGGAACTATTGAGATTTGACATTACTATTTTTGTAAAATTTGACATTTGTCATCGCCAAAGCAGTGACGGCGCAGAAATCGGCCGTATAGTTTGTTTACAGTAAGCGTTTAAAGAACGTGATTCTAACTCTGAAATTTTATGTGAAAGCTTTTGTCGGATGATTTTTTACCAATTTAGGAAAAGCCTAACACAACAACAATACATCGGATCGATGCTTTCAATTTTTGACAATGAAGCAGCACTAGAAAAGACTTGCAGAATTTCTTTAGTAATAAATTTCGTGAAGGTCAACCAAAATCGCTTGTTATTTCAAAAAACATCAATTCTGTGTGAAATAGAGACATCTTTATGGATATCGGAGACTGCAGTACATTCAATTCCGCATAATAATAACCTACATCTTTACATCTTTCAACAGCTTTTGCCAATTACAGGGACCATCGGCCGGTCATGAGTTTGGTGACCCAATTTGACCTAAACACAAAAAAAGGCTCTTGTGTTAATTGGCGTAGGGTAATGCTCAAAAAATTTAACAGGCGAACTTCAAAATCAACTGTTTGGATTTTCGTTGCTGGATGAACCGAATCCAACAAGAGCCGTTTCCAAGAAAATGATTGCCAGTTTCCTTCGTTGTATTGGACATGTCATAAGCATTACTTTGGAGCATCGAAAAACACTTAATGCTGAGTGATATACTTTAATTTGTTTGCCAGAAATCATCGATGAAATCAGGAGAGACAGTCAGCAACATCGCTTCATCCTGACATTCATTTTTGAAGGAGAAAAACATGTGATGTTCTCGATTAATTATTATTAATTAAGCAAAAGATCCGTCGACAGCGATTTATATCATCTCAAGAAGCTGTTGAAGCCTTCAAAAACCATGTTTTCGGGATACCACTTTCAGAGTGGAAAAAATGTTTCGATAATTGGTGCGAACAGATGCCAAAATGTAAAAACCTTTTCGATACAGTTGGCAACCTTAGACTGATTTAAATTTAACAGATCAATGGGAGATTTTTCGGAATAATTTTTGATCTTAAACGTTAATTGTATTAAACACGCTATTAAAACCAATCTCTAAAACGCCTATTTTCTTATACGAATGTACATACTTTATTTCACAAGCGAAATATTATTTCGCTACTTCCTCCGTTTACAACGATCTACTTTAGCCCCTACGGCGTTGTAATGCAAGCACCTAATTTCGAATAAAACGCTATGCCTTGCATACATACCTTTACTCAGCTATGCAAGCATACGTAATGATGGTAATTTTACAACCTATATCTTGCCATTGCAAGCTTATTTCTTATTTGATAAGCGCAAAAATGTATATAGTTCATTTCTCTTCGATTTCTGTGTTAATCTACGGGTGGGAATACGAAATTAGAATGTTAGCAGTTATATGAATGGTATTACGTGTTCTATAGATGCTTGAAGAAATGAGATGGTATGAATTGAACATCAATCACGATTTTTTTTTTGTAACAAACAAAAAGATTTCAAAATCTTTACAAAAATCAGAGAAGACACATCTTAATTCGCCATTATAAACTCGTACAATGAATGGATTCATGAAAGTGTGAACATACTTTTGTGTGATTGGGTAAAGTGTAAAATTTACGTTACGTTGGTTGAGTACAATGGACATTAATACTGAGTCTTAAAGAAAAGATTGTGTGTATAATAGGAAATAAAATATATTTATGTATGTACATACATGCAATCATCGGTTCCAGATATTAATGAAAGATCTTTTTGATAAACCTAACTTATTTTCTATGGTATAGGTACTCTGGTTTTCTATGTAAGAGGTGTAAAGTAGGAAGCCACATTTACACAGGGTGAAGTAATTTTGAGAGGGAAATTTGAAAAAAGGACGACAAATATAAAAAGCTTGGAAACTATGGAAGCTTCTGATTAAAACTTTAATTTCAAAAACCAATATCCGGATTTTCTATTTTTTATTTTAAATTGAATACAATATCTATTTATTTCACGTAAATGTACGTCTCCACCTACACTAATTTTATAAAGAAAGAAGCCCTGAATGACTCATCAACGCAGAGCTTTAACTATTGGAACACTAAAATAGTGTTTTTATTTTTTAACAACTTTCATACTCCGAAGATAATCTACGTTTTTTTTTTTAGTTCAAAGCATGAATTTCAACTAAAGGTCCATCCTGAGCCTCTTGTAAAATTGAAATTTAAAAATGAAGACATTAACTTGTTTTTGGAGTTAGGTTAATGTAATACAACAATAAGGCAGACTCGATTAAATTGTTTACTGCATCATTGTCGTTAACATCGTTGAAGAGCTCTCTCATTTGATATTCTAGCAATATGTTAAAGGCAGAGACTGCTCATGTCGTTTATTTTAATCAGTTCTTTACTTTCATCAGTTTCTGATGGAGGCTAAAATCATTTAAAAATTACTGCGATCAGCTCCCTATCTTCTACTTTTTATTCCATTTTTGGAACCTACAACACATTTGTGACAACTGTACAACTAATAAACGCTGTTTAGACGTGAATCCGGGAAGGTGGAAGGAAGAAAAAATAGGGCAAGCGGGAACTAACTTGTTTTTCGTAATTGCTATCAACCAATCTGGTGTACTTTCGAAAAAAAAAAATATTTATAAAGTTAATACGAAGATGTAAAAGATTGTATTTTATAGAGAGAATAAGCAAAGGTTAATTTATCAAAAATTTTAATAAAACTTAAAAGACAAACGAAAACATACCATGCACTAAATTAATTTTAAATTATTTGCATTTATTAGAATTGACTATTTGACACTAATATAGCCCGATAGATTATGTGAACAATATTATACCTATCGTTATGGCTAATTTTAACCAAATCATGTTTATTGCATGAAGAATATCACGATTTTAAGTCTAGAAAGGATATTAAATGTTAAGTGAATGCAATGAGGTATAATAATTAATTCAGTACTTTGATGATGTCATCTATTATAGCAATATAGTCGATGTCAATGGTAGACATTTTGCTTATAATTGCAAATTCTCCTTGTGAAATCGTCTAATATTACCATTTTGATCGCATACACGCAGACAGATGTATGGGCAGCTATAATTTTCTAATGGAATTAAACAAAAACCTAGCGCATATACTTTCCATGCAAAACACAGATAACTGTAGTAATAACAATATAAGAACCAGGTCATTTTTGTCGAGTACTACCGAAAAATTTCTCTTGAAAGAAGGAAACACGCGACAAATGAGTTAACTTGACCATTTCCTAGAGATCTTTTACAACATAATAAAGTGATTTTGAAATGTTAGCTGGATAATATACACTTGTATGTGTCTGACGTATATACAGTGTGACTCGCATTTTTATAAAGTTGTTATTACGTGATTTCATAGTTTTCATTTTTAGCAAAAATAATTTTGAGATTTAAAGCACAACTAATGATATCTGCATGAATTCTATTTTACATTTAAGATTAACTGGCATGTGCGTAAACTCATTGGATTGAACGTTTAATTATTTCCAGGCTGGTTTCTATTTCGTTTTGAATTTGATGTTCGAGATCATTTAAATTATTTGTTTTGTTAAGCCCGTTTAATCCAATGACATTATTGAAGACAAATTTATTGTCATAAAAGAGAACCTTCACAAAAAACCAATAAACACTTAGGATTGTCTTCCACGGCCAGAATCAGTTAAAATTAAACGTGTTCCGGGTTTGGACCGTGCCATGGTAGGCAATCGAAAACTTAACGTTTCACCCACAATCACAACTGAAACCTAAGGTATGGTTCCGCTATGCCGATGATACTTTCATTATCTGGCCTCATGGTAAAGACACTTTACCTAGTTTTCTCATCATCAACACCCGGACATCAATTTCACTGTGGAGACAGAACGCAACGATATACTCCCGTTATTTGATGTATTAGTTACACGTAACTCCAATGGTAACTCAATTCACTCCGTTCATCGAAAACTCACACACACGGATAGGTATCTCAATACCATCTCTCATCATCACCCGGCACAAAAGTTCTCAGTTATCAACTCTTTGATTTACTTTTTTTTTTTGCTGTTAAAACTTTTTATTACTTGTTATATTTTTCGGTACAAACAGCCTTACGAATCTATACTTTGCCGATCGCCCAGTTTCATATGGCGTAGGTATAAGTTTCGCCTTTTTGGGCTTTCCCGGAAGAATTGGATTACCTCCTTAATAATACCTATGCTGCTTTGGACCACAGAATTAAAATCATTTACAACGAGATTTAATCGGTGAGAAGAACAGCGGAAAAACGTTGTTCTTATTAATTACTGGAATCTGTTTTCTCTTCTAGTCATAGTGGAGCATCCATCAAATCCTAAACCTGCTAGCTTACATAGGTCTAGCCCACAATTCTGGGCGAATGTTAGGATAGATGCAGATAGCATTTAGGCGTCCATGGATTTTAAGGCCGTCAACCCCAAAAACTCTTCCTTGACTATGTTGTTCTTATCGACATTCATAGAAAGTTGTTCCACTCCGCTAATATCAGCTGTTTCATCAGATAAAAGCGAAAATCCGAGACTATTATTCACTTCAGTTGCAATTCTTTTTATTACGACGTTGCCACTAATATTTATAAGCTCACTTTGAAGAGGTTTTCGAATGATCCTCAAATAATTTAGAGGAAACTTTAAAGATTTACTTGAACTTAGAATTGGAAGTGGCGATAAATTACCCACTTTCAATTCTAAATTCAAGTAAATCTTTAAAGTTTCCTCTGTCAGAATTTTTTTCACGAAGCGGAATATTATGCGCGTCACAAAAAATTATATTGGAAACATTGGGTTTTATTTGTTTCCTGTTTTCTTCAATTGATTTATGGCCATCTTCATTTAGTTGTTCGCTGAAGGCAGTTGATTTTCACGCAATTTGTTTGAAACTAAACTAACCCCAACTGCCATTCCCAAAAGGCGCCGTCGCCATGGTTTATTATTTTATTAAGAGGGATTCTATATAACCAAATAAACGCAATCTACAATAAATATTACAATAACAATCTAACATAATTGAATATGCATATCTTTCTAGGGAATTAGAGTTAAAATGATAAAAATGATAATAGGTGAACCATAATTTTGTTAAATTTTATTTAACGATATCGCTGATCAAATTTCAATATTTCTACTTGACGAACATTGTAGTAATATCGATAAAAATGTATTCATAATTGCATTAAGACAACCTTATATTTCTTTCCAACCATTTTTCAATTAAAACAAACTCACAATACGCTGTGATTACATATTGCACAATCTCCACCTATTTATTACATACCCTACTTACACAGACGTGTACGAGGTACATATATGTCATTGTAGTATCTATTTACCTAATGCATATCGATACAAATGGACAAATTACGAAAATCAAGCCTTCCGACACGGTTTTTAACGCCAAGTATTTGTGTTAATTTCGCGCAGAACACATGCGACTACATTAAAAAGATTATGCATTTTTCGACATCGTTCTACCAATGTTAAAACTATATTTCGCCGTTATTACTATTTACTTTTAAGTACTCCTAGCTGTCACAGTCTAAGTGGCGATCATTCATTTAGCGACGGAGGTGATTGCACCCGTTTTACGACGTGCTTGCGGTTTGATTGATGTGAATGGGATATCGGGAGTGAAGTGACCGAGATACTGGAATCATGTATCAAATCTCGATCGGACCTGGGAATGAATTACCTATCGTAAGCGTTTATTCTCTCGATATATTTGATTTACGCGACATTTCTAAGATGTATGGTTGATGTGTGCCGATGTTACGTAAATAGAAATGAAAATATGTCTGTGGGAAGTGATAAAGTTTTTAAAATCGCTTTTTTCAAGAAAATTTAAGGGTGTGGTTTTAAGTTGAAGAAGACCATTTGGGAAAGTCTTAAGATTGTATCGGAAGTACGGACACCTTCCAAATGATTTCTTTCCAATATTCTTCTTTTATTCAGTTTTAATACATTAAAGATCTTTTAACGTTTTATATCATCTATCCCTCATTGAGACTTCTTCTGGGGCTTCCTCCGACTTTACGCTAATATTAACAAAAATCAAAATTGATATATTCTGAATAAGGACGATTTGCCTCTTCTAGCATTATATGGACGTCGTAGTTCTTTAGTAATAGTAATAGACTCACTGTGACCAACGCAGGAATTCCATCTTCCTAGTCAGGTATATGCACTATGATGTTTAGGGGAGTACCTTCTAGTCGTCATTGTAACTCATTTTGCAAAAAACTAAGTGCTCATCTTTTGTGAGACGATGGCTGGAATCTGGTTACCGCACAGTAGTCAATTTTTATATTCACGTATCCATATTTTACATAAAAATTAGGTGAATCAAGCTAAGATATATACAAAACTGAAGAAAGAAAAATTTTGAAATTTCGGTGAAGATGTGAAAATCTGTATAAAATGCGGCTAATGTTGGGGAAATGTAGTAAAAATGTAAAAATAAACTACAGAGCCAAATACACAAAAATACAAACTTTTATCAATCTCTTAGTGCTTATCAAACATGTTACCTGACAAAAATGTCTTTACTTCCCGATCCACAACATAATGCAAGTAGCCTTTATAAAAAAAAAATGCAGTAACCCGAGGATTCATTTAGTACTACATTTCGAATTTACAAACTTCTGTCACGTACAGGAGAAATTTGAACGGCCGAGTGCGTAAGAGATAAACTGATTTCTTAGACGTGGTTTAATTGTGTGCTGTGTTCTGTTCATGTAACATCGCACAGTTTACGAAAGCGTTGACAATAAGAACAACAGAGAAAAGAAAATGAAGAAAATTATGAGGATAAAAACGAGGAGAACGATGCAAAAATTTACACAAACGGGAAAGTAGAAGAACAAGCAGAAGAAAATTTAGAATTGAAAGATGTTATTTAATTTTTATTAGTTTGTCATGAACACTACATAACGAACTGAAATTTATACCGAACGCTTCAAGAATTGCGATATTTTAGGTTTTTGTGTTTTCTATTAATCGCGAATCCATGCCCCAATCGAATGCTGACAAGGTTTCCCAAAAACATCTTATTCTTAATGCAGGATGTTCCCAAATGTCGTTTTTCGAAGTACTTTTATTTGTTAACAACCTATATAAGATACTACAATGAAACTTAGTACTTCGTGCTTTCAGATGTGCTGAAGTAGAATGTGCTATCCAGTTTTTTCCTTAACAATTGCTAATATACTTTTTCTAACTAGAGGTATTTGATGAATCATAGTAGATCATGGAATAGTCCGATAGCAAAATTTAATATATTAAAATCTAGGTCTCGTCGAGTACTATATGCCGAAAAAAAGTTTTTTTTAATTTTTTTAATATAATAATATTTGCATATATTAATAATAATAATTTTAAGGATGTCGGCGGCCCAACCGAGTGTGTATTAGCTTGTTATAACCAGGGGAGCTTTTTTTAGTATGGAAATGGTGTGCTCATTAAATAAGACCATAACGAAACAATGAATGCAAATTTGGATCATATAAATTCAGAAATATGTATTAAAACAGTGGTAAGACACTAATTGTAAACCGATATCTACTTTAGCCAATCGTTGATAAGGATTCTCCACCTATGCGATCTTCAGAACTTAATCCTGAGCTGGCGTGGACCACACAGTGGATTTGTTATCAGAGTCCCAGAAACTCCATAACGCTAGCGTTAAAGTAAAGTAAAGCATTGTGCATAAGCATTTTTTATTTGAATGGCAAACTTGTAAAATTTCTCTTTTATAATTAAAAAATTTTGTATTATTTTTACTAGGCCACAATTTTTGTGGAAAACAAAAATTTTATTAACAACAAAAAAAAAAAACAAATATAAATTTTGCTATTCAAAGAGTGAAACGATTATTTTGCTTTTTATGCGTCGAAGTCAATATTTTGTGCAGTTTTTATAGTAAAACCTTGCTGCGCTGCAAGTAGTTCATTGCATTAAAGCCAATAAAAGATGTAATTTTTTTTATATAAATTTCTTTGCAGAAAATTGCTCAGATTATTCCATCGCTACAAAGGGCCTTTATGGATCACTAGCTGTAGTATGACTCCATAAAATCTAAGACAGTACCATATATTTAAATTTATCGACGTTCTTCAAATTTTATTTTTATTGTTACATCTAAGACATTTATGGAAAAATGTGTTTCTCCCTGTCAGATTATCTAGCCTGCACGTATCGTATATAACATGAAATTGAATAACAGTCTATCAACCGCAAAATCTCATCTTGGGCGTTGTATAACAACAGAACTACAGAACACTTTCCAATAACTGAATGCGATCACATATCAACTATAAGTACCTATAATGGTCACATCAGGAGACTGATATGTAGACAGATGTAAGATACTTTTGCGTTCACTGCTTATTGTAAGAATTCGAAAAATGAGAAATAGACATTCTATATACGATTTAAAACGTTTTTCTTACAGGTGCAGAGGAAGTTCTAACCAGTTTATAGAGCATGTATTCTTGGCTAAGGTTTAGTAATTATGTGTTCTTTCCTAGTTGTTGCGCAATACGCTACTTATTTGTGCGCATTTCGATTTAATCTTTAGAAAATGTTTATTGTTTTGAATTGGTGTAAGACATATAATTTGTAAGCTAAGATGCGTAGTTTTGAAAAGATTAATTTTAAAAGGGGGATTTGAAAGAACAAAACTCAATCAATATAAAATGTACAAATCTAACACAATTGACTGAAAAAAAAAACAGAAGAACGGACAGAATGGACAATGCGGTGAATGATATTTTTATATACCGACGGAAGCCAAGTTATATCAAATAAATTATTTTTTATTGGTAGCCTGAATATATTTAAGAGAATTAAAACAATTTACTACGATAAACATTTAACGAAGATATTTGAAGTAATAGTGTCTCTGATTTAATTTGTTTCTTCTAACATTCTAAATTATCATCTTCCTCGATCCAAGTTTATAATGTTAAAATCCATTTTTTAATTTCAAGTAATCTTTCATCAAAACTTCTTAAAAATCCAATCAACATATTAACATTTTAAATCCTTCAATTTAACACAAATATTGGACTTCCACCACCAATATAACTGTCGAAATACCTATTTAGAATTTAAAAGCGACATTCTGATTAATTTCTTAATTTTGTCTATTTGCTTCACTAATTATTTCTATTAAATAAAGATGACAACATCGAGAAAATATTTCGTAATTTAAAACTTATAACTTCCGAATCACCGATTACACAAACCCTTCCCAGCCTTGCATCCGTCCGAATCCGAGATTAGAAAGTCCGGCTGCACGCGCAAGGCGAAAATGTACCATCTACATAGCAAATTCCTCCGTACACTCGATGGTCAATTCAGAACGTACATATATAAGAAAGAAACAGAGGATCACAAGTCCATTCTCAAATAATAACATCTCAAGAACGTCTCGTGAAGTTTCTACATACTTCCAATGCATGTCGCTCGCTTTGATTGCTTTTTATATATTTCTATATACGTGTTGTGTTTCCCTGTCGTGTTAAGCAACTTCCCATCACCTTAAATTATCCATTAAAGGTATTGGTAAACTGTCTGTCATAAGCGATACGGTTTCTTAACGAAACTGTAGCAATTTCCTTTTCGTATAAGGGAAAATTTCGTTTGCAAAATGGTTTTTGCTAGCGTTAAAAAAACGTTTCGCATCTAGCAATATGTGTACATGTTATTAATAAGGTATAATCTATGTAAAGTAATTTCGTATATATAGAAAATTACGTCGTATAGAATTAGGAAGAAGTAGACCGAATAAATGAATCATTACATAAGGTCTTAATGCGTGGTTTAGACGACGTATATCTCGAAATCGTTGAAAAATACATTAAAAAGGAAGGGAAGTACGTAATAGGCGTGTATACTCACTTAATTTTAACATAATAGCAAATCGAAATGTGTAATTTATACCTACGTAGAACAAATAAATCGATTACGTCGCTTTGCAGTCGTATATCTCGGTATTCTTATTGCTTCTTATTTAATGGTTAAGTGGTCTGTAAAATCTGTATCGGGAGATCAAGCGAGATACCGCTGTTGGTGCAGTTCGTGCGATGGTACGTTTTTGAGACTCGTTTCCGGGTATGTCTTGTAGAGCGGTAGACTTACGTAAGTGGCGTTAAGTAAAAAAAAACATGCAATAGGGAGCGTAGATTGTGTTGGCGTGGTCACTACCGCTCTAGTTTTGCGACGTATGAATCATGTTTTATGTTTAGATTGATTAAAATTATTTTTTAGGGATAAAATCCCAATAAAGGATGGAAATTTATACAAACTTGGTTGACAATTCTTTTCCTTTTGCCCAAATTTAATTCTTTCACTTCTTAGCCAGTGTTTTGCTCTTCATTCTTACAGATAATTTTTCATTCCTCCTTTATGTACTTATACCTCCAGTTTATCAGTATTTACTAATATGTTTACAAAAATATGTATTATCAAATAAAATTATGCATGCTTTCAGTTCAAATCAAGCTAGCTCTCTCAAAACAACGAGTCTCTCTTCTCAATGTCCAACAGCAATCTGGTAACATAACAGGATTTTATTTGCCCCAGTAAAGCTTCTCCATTCTCAAAATTGCTTGCATCTTGCAAAATGCAGCTGCCAACGTGAAATGTTTGAATCATAACTATTGTCTTTTTAAATCCTCTGCTTTTTTTGTTTCCTAAGAAACTTATAAGAACATGGACGTCTACGCTGCCTTCTCCATTACTGTTAATTTGGTTTCAAATGTTCTATTACTCATTATTTCTCGTATATGAGGTTCAATAAAAATTAATTTTTTAGATTTTCTTTTGTTATTTTCTCGAAAGTATTGGAAACAGTCACCTTAACAAAGCTTTTCTTATAATCCACTCTGTGTGAGAGATTTGTATTGAACAAATGGGGTAATAATGGCCCCAATTTCCCAAAAAAGTTCTTTTGAGATCAACAATCAAATCAACATGTCAAAGCTTTCAGTTGATCCTGGTCACTGATCCTTGAACATAGAAAACCATTAACCAAATTAACCATTTTCTGTAAAAGATCTAGCTAAATCCTCTGTGTAATCCATCCAGATTCTTCTTATACACATGTATCAATGTTACTAACGCGCGATTAAACAATCTATGATTTTGATCGAGGATTGTTTAATCAATAAATCATGGATGCAGTAAGACGATTAATTTTTTGTCACTTAACGATATGCATCATACTTTCTTTCTGCAAAAACTGAATAATACGTTTAATATTCTATTTTACTACTTAATTAAAATGATCTTTTTATTGCTAGTGTTCGATGTTACAATATTTGATTGGAAAACTACAAAGTTTCTTTATGCCAATTGCAAACAGCCAAAAACTACTCTCATAGTTGCTTTTTTTTATAAAACAAATAGATAAAGTGTTTGAAAGATGAAAAAAATAATTTTGTATCATCAATAAAGTCTTTTTCTCCAACAATAATTAATTTATAGATTTCTATCACAGAATATGGAGTATTGTTCGTCTTTCTTACGTGTCGAATTTCTCCCAAAATATTCCATCAAAATAGAAGCTAAAACAATGATTCAAACCTTTTATTTTTAAATTCACGTTTGCATGATTGAATAATTACTTAAATATTTTCATAGCAATCTATTCTAATTGAATATGTACCACGCGTTCATAGAATTATGTTACGCAGCACATACCTGCCGCTTTAAATCTGAAATAAAAATTAACGTAGAACTGAGATACAAAAGCAATCAGATGTAGAAATGAAAATATACATTGCATAAAATTGACTATGGAGGTGCTACAACTTTGATTATGCTGGTTTTATTTTGTACGGTGTTAAACTGCGGCTACGCTTTTGAAATGGCGGTTATTGTGAAATCTATTATCTAGTTAATATCTCGCAAATTTATTTTTATGTTGGTACATATATCTCTTCGCTTTAATCTAACACAAACACAACAATACAAATTAATATAGTGGAGCGATTTCGTTCTTTGTTAGTGTTATTTGTAACCTACAAATGTTAGTTTTCTTTTATTGCGGATATGAATTCTTCGGCGGATTAAATATATGTGCTGTACAACTATATACCGGAACAAAATAAATTAACCGCTTACGCAATTACTTAGAAAATATCATACTCTTTCTTCTTTGTATAAACTAATAGTTGATATCTTTTAAAACCAACTGTAAAGTCTTCAATTATTCTAAGACAAAATAAGACAATCTATGTAAGCTGCAATTACGAAACAGGTCTTATTTGAAAGACACGCCTCACATGTAACCTTTTGGAGAATTGAACGTATTACAATTTTGAAATCCAGGAAAGATTCAGACCATAAAACAACTTTTAAACGACCTGGAATGTGCTGCGATAACTATTTGTTTTATTTATTTTTAAATTCGCTAGCGGTGGTAGGATCTGTGTTAAGTATAAATAAGATGAAATATATAATAATAGGTTAGTATTGCACACAAGAAACAAACCAGAAAGATAACTAAATCCGTAAATTGTTTCCTCGAACGCTCTATTAATTTTTTTTTAAGTGATTGTAATCTTTGTTATCAGAGATCCGGTTATCAACTTTATAACGTTAATATGTCCAATTTATCATATCCTTAGCCTTAATACCATTCATGATACTGTATGTGGCTTTGTTACCGATCTTTAGTCTTCACGACAATCGTTTGTTATCTAAAAATTAAAAAGGAAAGTTTCGGCGGAGGTGCCGGTTCGATAAAATTTTCGAGGTTATTACAAAAGATATAGCTCGAACATTGGCGATAATTTTAACCTTTTTTAAGGAGATCTACTACACACTTAGTACGTGGACTAACTAAAACTTGATTTGCAAGCATAATATACCTTTGAACGGATACAAAATTAAATTTTGCAAAATCCTATAAACTTTCTTGTTACCTTGTACTTTAATGTTCTATACAACAAAAATTAATTGCTAATAAGCGTAAAACGGAAACCTTGCCTTCATCCAATCAATCTACTCCATTTCATTTCAACGTTTTATAGAAGTAAAACCGCAATTTCACATAATTACAGCACATACGTCGCCTTGAGTGTATTCGAGAGGTAACTATAAGATATTACGTAACGATTACACGCGCCAAATCGTAAATTAATAACGTCGGGCTGCGGTGCGAATCGGATGGGCGTGCAGATGAAAGCGACATCTGCACGGACAAGCCCGCCGTTCGGAAGCGTACCTGTTAATGTGGGAAAAATCGAAATTACCTGCGAGATGTGATAAGGTGAAAAATTGATGACTATATGAGTGTAAATTCCTATGTTTACGCCTGCTGTAAGATTAGATTGGTTTAGCGAAGAGTAAAAGTGAAGTTTTATTGGAAATGGCGGAAATCACAAAGTGAAAATTACACGTTTCGAAGTATTACGGTGGTTATCGTTATTTATGGGGTCTTGAGAGGTTCTAAATGTTATCCAGCAACGGGAGATTGTGGGGATGATATTATTGATTAAATCACAATAATTACCTACGACAAATTGAAATTTACTCGATTATGTTCAAAAATATTAAAAATATCTTACGATCAACAGCAAAACAAAGAAATAAAAAAAATGTCTATACTCGGTATTCATAAAGCATGTGCAGTTCTACATCGCTGCTCCAGTTATTTATTACTTTCCAAAGTTCTCGAGGATTTCAACAATATTTCCGCAAGTTGCAATTAACGTGCTTGGCCTTTGTACAGCGGCTTAAACAAATACGTGTAACAAGGAGGAAGATATCGACCTCGGTGTGGTGCTCTTTTTTTCCTATTTCTTAAGTGCGGTAACTACGTGTAATCCTGTTACTGTAAACCGTTATTATAATTACGGTTTTAGTTTCTGTATAATGTCGATTTGTGATTATGAAGCATTAATTTGTGGTTAGTTCCATGTTGAATGTGAATGAATTTCTCAAGTATATAAATGATGCATTGAATCTTATAATGTTGCTAAATTGCTTATTTTTATTTAAGATTAGAATTAGGCGTGGAAAAAGGAATTCCTACACGGGACGAGATAGTTTGTGTCTAGGGGGTCAAATTGGGTGGTCCATCGAATCAAATCCCATTCAGTGAATTTTTCCTTTGGCGACCACTGAAATGTGAAGCAGAACTTTCTGTTCCTTCAAATACGACAGTTTTTCCGCATTTCTGCTTTCATCTTGTGAAGTAGTGGTGCGTAATATACCCCTGTTACTGTTTTTTCTTTTCCATATAGTCGATTAATACAACTTCGTGACTATTCCAATAAGCAGGCGTCATCACTTTCTCGGCTGATGGAACAGTCTTCTCCTTTTTCGAAGCCGATTTACCCTTCGCAGCACATTGTTTCGACACTGCCTTAGTTTCAGGAGTGTACTGGTGTATACTCTACAGTTTCATCTGCAGTTATTAATCGACTCCGAATCTACGACCTATTTTGGTCAAGCTATCTCATTAGGGCTTTGGAAATCTTCATTCGAATATATTTTTGGTCCTGAATGAGCAAGTGCGGGACCCAAAGCGCGATTACCTTTTTCGAGCCCAAATCTTCAACCAGTATATGATAAAGATATTCTTTCGAAATACATGGATGCTATGGAACATGGCACAGATGTTGCGACGATTGCTAATAATTTTTGGGCCTATTTTATCCAAAGAAGGATGTGTAGAGGTATTCTGTTTCCACCCAAAGGTAGGGGATTTTCTCTGATTCTACCTGATTCTTCAATTCTGAAAGTGCTAGAGCAAAACTTTAACAGCTACGGAATCTTTATTCTGCCCCTTCTTATTCTTCCTGTAAGGCTTGAATGGCCTTGGCATAATGGGCAGGTAAAATATTTTTTTTTAAACCGAGGAGCCAGTGTTGATGATGTTTTTTACGTATTTTAAACTTGCCAACTACGACGAATAAGTTTTGAGTTTATTTATTTCTTTCCAAGATTATAGGCGTTCTCAGCTCGCTGTTCGATGTTTTGGTCGATGTTTGATACCTTATACCATCGATGGTAAAACATTTACCCTTCAACATCGATGTTTTTCCAACGTCGATGAACACTACATATTCTTATCATGAATCAAAATTCAATTAAAGCCGTATGAGGAAATACTCATACGGCTTTAATTGAATTTTGATTCTTGAACTTGTGAACTTGTACAAAGGTATGTCGCTGATTTGAGAATGTATATTTTTTTCTAGATGAGCAATACCTTATTAGGTCTTGCTCCAACATGTTGCCAGTTAAACCCTGATAAGTTAATCTACTTAATATTCATGTGTGCTTTCCACGTTAACCCATAGCCCAGATTAATATGCAACAACTCTACAGGATCCATAGTAAAGCTGCCTCGATTGTATACGGCGCATATTGCAGTTCGAATTTCGTTATTCTTTATAAACAATTGATTTATGGTGAACTGTTCATTACACAGCATTTAAAAAACGTAATTGTCATTGTATATTTTTCGAAGCTTATTTACTTTAACATCTCTCACTAACTTCAATAATCTGACCAAGGACTGTAGATTTTGATTAATAATCCAAGGAGAAAAAGATTCCACACAACAACTACTTCTGTAATCTCCTATAAAAGTCTGACACACCCAAATACAACTTTCGAATCGCATCCGAGTTTTCTATAGATCACCTCACTTGAACCAACAGAATCGGACGTACACCTAGTTGTCGAGAAAACAGCTGATCGCCTGTTACTGGAACTGCAGTATTGTCGAAAAATGTCGCGTTACGCAACGCGCAGCGTGACAGGAGGAAGAATACGTTAAAACGATAATATTCGAGTCAATCGGATCGTTTTTGTCCATCTTTTTTCTTTCACGCAAACCTGTTTGATCTCCCACTACGTCGATCTCTTTTATCTACCCATGGGGATAAGGCTAGATATTGCGTGGACGCGTTAAAACACGTCGCCAGCTTTGGATGTCCGTTCTGAAGAGAGAATATTTCACTTTCGATTTCGATGGAACTAGGTTAGAGTGCTAAAGATCGTCGAGCATACAGTATAATTATTGGAGTCGATTTGGGAAAGGCGTTTATGAGTAAAAAATTTAAATTAACCGTTCGAAATTGAAAGGATTTTGTTAAACATTTTGTTGAATAAGTTTGTAAGCACCTACATACATAGAGATAATCTGTTATTCTAAAAAGGAAAGGAGACTATTTTGAAACTACTTTTACATTTCATCGAGTATTGTAGAAAAAAATAAAAATTTAAAAGGCAAATATACTTTATTTAAAATTATTTTAAGTTTTAATGTCAAACGGTCAATCATCTTTAGTAAAGTTAAAATTGCAATGTGTAAAAAATTTAACCCAGATCCCCAGATCAGAAAATAAACAACTAGCAATATGGGATATTGTAAGTAAACAAACCGGCAATGAAAATGGACATCACACGTAAATCAGCAGATAACTAGAAACAATTTTAACAGCTATTTTGCATCAGTGGAGCACACAATAGTCATGCAATGTTCGCACCAATGTGGCTAGATTGCTACAAAATTTTAAAGCAAGTTGCACAAGTACGTGTTTTCTGTTCGCTACCAATGTCGATGAAAATTCAAAGGGCGGGCATGAATATGAAAAACAAAAAATCCAATAATAATAATTGTCTTTATTAAGCTAAAAGAATATAGTGAACCCTGAGGAAGTTTAGCTTAAGCTAGTAATACTCAACCAGAACTTATTGCAGCAAACTAATAATACATGCGCGCAGCAGAAAAGCAAAATTATAAAATACAATTGCTCAGAAAGAAAATACAACTTCACTACATCACTGAAGCTCCTGTGGCTACCCAAGCACTTAAAGCGTTTATGCAAAGAGTTCTAAAAAATATTATTCTTGAATTATGTTCAAGGGACAGACCGCTGATCTGTTGTAAAATTTGGTAATGGTATCCATAGCTCAATAATATTCATGGCTGTGAAAAGTATGTCATCGGGATAGGCCTTAACATGAAAACCTTTGATGGATTTTAAGATGTTAGTGGTGTAAATCATAAAGAATAGTGATCCAAGTAAAGAAGAAGAAGGAACAATTGTTATTTTAATGTTCTGTCAAATAAATATGATCGTATCAACATAAGTGAATTCTCACAAAATCCAGAATATTTTAGCTTAGCAATGAGTAACCCGTGACACACAGTATTAAATGCCTTGGAATAATCGAGTAAAATAATTACACTGAACATCCCACTGCCGATAGATGTCATTGTATGATTCCCTGGTCTCTCATTATTTTTTTTTGTTTTCGAAAATAATTTGAATCATTGTTGATTATGTAATATATACTTCAAGTTATCTTAAAATAAAAATCATGAAAATTCGGGGCATCCGGTCGCTAAAAAACAATTGCGTTATTCTTATGACACATTCACAACTAAAACCTGGTCTGAAACAGGATTCAGTATCAGGTAGTAAATAGAAACGAGATATGTGATCCCGTAACCGTTTATCAATGAGTCTAAGGCTCCATAAAGCTAGAAGGATGATTACTTTTGGGCGGGCATTGGCGTAACACATGCCGTCTTCCACACAGAAGGAAATGCATTGGAAGTTAAACAAAAATTAAACAAATATGTTTAAATAGGAACAAAATATGCTTATTCGTGCGTATAAAAATTAGTAACATCAGGATCAGGAGGAGTACCAGCATTTAAGACAGCATAAAAATATTCACATAATTTACCCGATTTAGAAGGTGACAAAGAATGTCAAATTGGGCCTTCAACAAATGCTCAAATCTTGTAAATCTTTCCAGATACTTTTCCTGCTAGGATCTCTTAGCTTATATTCAAAATCAGCCTTCTGTTTACGTTTAACTGCTGACGAAGTGTAGTTTGTATTGATCCCAATGGGAAGATAAATTAATTTGTTTAAATTTTCTTCGTGCTCTTAAAAACATTAATAATTTGATGTTGTCACTTAATCGTGGGGCATGGATATCATAGAGTAAGGTATATGTGTTCATGAAATAATGTGACCTGGTTACTAATAAATTCGTCAATATTAAACCGGGGAAAACTTGTTAATTGTCACATCATTAAAGTACGAAAAATTCGATCAACTTTATCTACAACTCACCAGACAATGATCAGAGAGTTCATATAACTCGCGACAAAATAAGTCTATAATACTGCAGAACGATTTCCGCAATGACTCATATAATTATTTAGCACATGTACATATATGCATATAGATTTAATATAATTTACTTCCCCAACAGAACGTTTCGCATACATTAAGCAACGCGAAAAAAATCAAGCGGTCCA
Source organism: Oryctes borbonicus (assembly GCA_902654985.2). Lineage (NCBI taxonomy): Eukaryota > Metazoa > Arthropoda > Insecta > Coleoptera > Scarabaeidae > Oryctes > Oryctes borbonicus. The sequence continues at coordinate 993,044 of LR736894.1, forward strand.
ATTAAGTGCTGAAAGAAGCCGACATTTACTATTTACGTGTTTACAATTTACAATAGGTTCTGAACTAGATAAACTACCTGTTCGACGAACGCAACTATAGACTCGCGAAAGAGAACGTAGGTATCATTTCGAGTATTGATACGAAGGCAATATGAACGTATGCGTGTACCTACGAAAACGTTCCGAAACAATCAGACCGTAACTTAGCTTACGCGAAGATAAACGAGAACTCCTGCTGCTTTCTTGCGATATATGTTTCATGTTTACTGTTGATGGTGCACGTTACGATCTAACGGCTATAACGTCTGATTTTATAGTAACTTCACCAGATACAAAGATCGCCGGTTTTATGCGAGGGGCATGCGAAATATGAAACGGTAGGGCTGTTGGGCAATTCGGAGAACTTTGTACGTTCATATGACTGTAACTGTGTATGTGGCAATATGAGATTTCACGCGCTATGTAATTAGAACGGAAATAAATAGATTCACGATTACGATAATAGGGGAAGGAACTTTTGGATCGATTGATTTACAGCTAGGTGCAAAATTAAAAGTTATCATAGAAAAAAGACAATGAAATAACGAAAGTGCAGATAATTCATTAAACGTAGAAGGAAATAAAGTTTCATTTATTCTGAAGAAAATCATACTTTACTGTGAGTTTATTGGGATTAAACCATATTTTGATCTCCAGATTTACAGCATTCACTTTGGTGTTTAATTCTTCTTCAGTCCATGCAGAAACCAGCAGCGATGTGTCGCCTGCGTATAATGCTAGATAGTTTTCAATGTTGAAAGCTAGGTCTTTGATAAATACTACAAAAAACGAAGGGCCCGGAATACTACTTTGAGGCACCCCGGAAGGAATACTCCTCACTTGGCTCGCTTCGCTATTCCATTTTAATATTTGCTTACGGTTACTTAGAAAAGATATATTTTCAACTTATTAAGAATAGATCGTAATCGACATTAAACATAAAACATTAACTGTACGCTCTGTATATACGAAAAGTGCTGCTGTAATAAGTAAAAAGGAGACAAATATTCTATTCTGGACTCTATTAGCACAATGATTCGCTCAAAAACTTGAATTCCAAAGTTTGATGTTATTAATAAGGATAATAATCTTTCTCAAGGATTGCTAAGTCCTCATCTTGCAATTTATCCCAAGTCATGTGATTACATGGCGTCATCTGGGTTCCACATAGCTTCGGTTATTATGTGCTACGTTATGTTTTCTTATTTAAATACTTTTCATTGCTTTAATTTTAGTTTCTTTATTATTGCTTGTTCTGTTTATAAATGGTATCTTGCAAGTGAGTACTGAAAGGATGCCGGGATAATTGTAAAGACAATTCTGTCGTAGCTAAAATCAGCAAAATGCTGTACGTCATTGTTTTTTTTTTTTAAGAAAAGAATATGGTTTTAAAGAATATCAAGACAATAGGAATAAATTCAATAAGTCAAATGTGCTTTCTTGATTTCTGCTAAACGGAATTACTGAAGCATTTTAAAATAACTCTCAACTGAAAGCACTAATTTCAGTTGAGAGAGAATTGTTTTTTAAATACATAAAAATAGATGGAGTTAAGAAATAACTCTTTTAGGTAGGAAATGGTAGGAAAGCATCCGGTTGTCTAAAAAGATAATAATTTTGTAACTAATATTAGATGTTTGTGTTAAAGGAAGCCGCTTTATTTTGAAAACTTAGTTTATCAAATCAAAAAAATATCTTTCTTAAGAAATCCTTTCGGCATAAAGAGAAAAAACCGAATGGAAGACCTAAGATAAATGATCAGCTTGCTTTCTGAGCAGTTTTTTGGTATTGTTATTTATAACGTTGTCTATTTATTTACGAAACGCCTATAATCAATACAATTAAAATATAATGGAGTGACGTCGACATTGTGTACATTAAACTGTTCAAAGGTATATACCTTTCTAATTAGCCGAAATTTGTCCATTGTTCCTCAAATATTTAAAACGGAAATTTAACGACTGCAAATATATACGAACATAGCAAAAACGGATTAAAATTGAGGCCATACAAACTATCACAAGCTTATAGTTGCGACAATTTTATGATTATGTAAAAGATATCTCGGCTAGTTAATTTAACGTAAATTAAAGCAACTTGTTTCAACAACCAACAATTAATTGTGATGCACTAGTTTATATATACTCAAATTTAGCAAATAAATGTGGCAATGTGCTAGATTTCTAAACCTGTTGCACACGCTAGAATAAAATCTAGCATAATTATATGATTTGCTATTCTTTGTAGAGATTAGATGTGGATAACAAAGTAATTGATCTCATTAACTAAAACTTTGATTAAAATAATATTTTAATATTACACTGAAAGAAAAAAATGCGTTGATCCAACCAAAAAATTTAGGTTAAATACAGTCGACCGTTATTTTTGTTCAATCAACATTGAAGGTTGCTTTAAAATTTATTTGTTAAAAGAAAAGTAACGGAGGTGTTAATCTAACAATGCGCTTTATCTTAGTTTAAGTAACAGTAGAAAAGAAAGTAGAATTAAACTTATCTCTTGTTTATTCTATTCCCGTGATTTCGTTAGATCAACAAAATTGTAGAGTTATTTCAACGCTTGTTGCAATTTGTGTGAACAAAAAATGTTGTTGTTCTATAAAATAAAATCATTGTCTCGCTTTATTGTTCTGAGTACATACATTTGTTAGAAAATCCTAATGAATATAAATACTATTAAGTTACAATATTGAATTTCTCTCAATGAATTAGTTCAAAAGAATTCAATTTTGTAACATGTCTCACACCTTAATTAAATAAATAAAAAAGAATTATTACGTAAGTTTTAAAACGTTCGTTACTATCAATTTTACCTCTTTCCAACTTCACCGCACCTATTCCTGTCAATATTTCAATTAATTTAGGAACGTTCACATCTCCAAACGCAAATCTTAACGTCTTAAGTAACTAGTGAACGTACAGCAAACAAAAATAGTAGCCACATTAATTAAGAAAGCACCAATCTAAAGAAAAAACATCGCCAAATATAATTCGTAGACACGAACAGAGAACAGATGGTTACCTTTAAAAGTAAGCGATTTCCTTTTGCCAATACTTTATAATTAAGAGCTGGGTATTAAGTCCCCTGCCGATTTAAGAATGCTGTAGATTGTGCTAATTCATTAAATTTTTTCCTATGCTCTTCTTATGCTATTCGTAGTGAGTTTGAATAAGAGAAGGTACCATGTAGATCTATTAATACAAATGTACTATTTTGTGCGGTAAGTTGTTGAAATCTCGTTCAGTTAGTTTTTTTTTTAATTTATTTTATGTTTGTGGATACTTTCCTAATATCTGGCTGTTAGCAAATACCATAGTAGAACGACATATCAGTATCGGCAACCTCCGCACCACACAATTTTAATTAATTAATTAATCCGGGACGGCCGTTTCGAGGACACGAATGGTCCTCATCATCAATCGGTAACTGAATTGTTATAAAATTATTATAAAATTTACACGATTGTTTGTTTTTTGTTAATAAACAAGATTTCATTATCATCAAAAGTGACCGTTATAATACATTAATGGATCATTGAGTTGAAATACACTCACTTGCACTTTAATTCATTAAATTTTTATTATTTAATTTAAATGTGCACAAAATAACAAAAATTAATTGAACATCCGCAAAATTCGAATTAATTTCAGTTAGTATTCGTGTTCTGGCATGTTAGTAATTCACATTATTACATTTTTATATAAAAAAAAAGAAAAAAGATGTAATTTACACGAACTAATTAAACACTTACGCAAAATTCAGATTTTCAGATAAATAACTTTGTTTGAAGGCAACATGATAAACTATTTACATAAAAAACCACATCAATTTGACGAATAGAGAGAACGGACCATTGTCATTCCCAGTTCTGTTTGATTCGTTAGGGTAAGACTTCTTGCATGTCTTAGTTTTAAGGTATACAGGTGACAAAAATTGGTATTGTAAATAATTTGATCTACGGTTAAAAATGAGGATTGGCATATCCTCGAAACAGCTATCCCGGATTATTTTTTTTTTATTTAAATTTTATATATAATAATTTTTCCTAAAAATTATATTTAGAGAGGTATTAGACTATATGCGTTATTTTTGCTCAACCCTGTAATGTCGCAAATGTAATTGTTAAGCAGTATTGTTATTATTTTAATTACAAAAGATGTAGTTTCACATTGCGTGCATCGGCGCTTTCACATGGAAACCACCTCCAATTTAAAAGGAACACCATCGCCCCTTCCTAAGTACCTATGCTACACATTACCGGGGAAGTTTGGAAACGGTATCGTTCCTGAACGAAATATAATGGTATTAATATGTGTTATAAGTTTAGGAAAATGCACTCATTCTTCCTCTTTATTGTGGTAAGTGACGCCTTTAATTAGAGATACCCGTAAGATAATGTCTATTAGAATATCCTTCAAATTTGTTACGCTATATCTAGAATATCCTGCAGTGGTAATTTTATTATTGGTATTTATAATAAGCGTAAACCACAGTAGAAGGTGATTATGTGTAATATGCATGTATTTGTATGTATATAGTTCATTTTGAACGGTGAAGGTTATTGTATTCTTTGAATTTGATAATAGCCATAATTAGGTCGTAATAGCTATTATCCACATATTAGATTGTAAAAATTTCTTAATACGATTCATTTAAAATCAATTTCGTTCTTCTATGGTGTAAAAATAAATAATTATAAATTCAATAGCATAAATCATGGCTGATTGACCGTAATAGTTATTAATTACAACTAATGCCATGATGTCTACGATTTGAATTGATTTTTGATATTCAATTTGAGTCTATCATGCTACGTTGTATAAAAGGACAATGTTCAATTTCGTGCGTCTATAATATTATTCAAGAGTATTATTTCGTCTTGCAGTTCTGTTGTGATTTTGAGAAGGACGGGATTGACTAACCTAACGTTGCTACAGGCTGACCAGTACATAAACGTGCTGCTTTGAAAATATGTTAGTAGAGCTTATTTAAACAAAATGCATTGTACAAAAGCTAATAGTTTTTAAGATGTTTGAATTTTTATGTTCCTTTATGCAGGGTGTCCAATTAGTGTAATTTAGAAAAAAAGTTGCAAAGAAAAAAATATTCAGATTCAATTATGCACAATATAAAATTAGTTTCAAGTACACAGGATGTTCAGTTTCCCCTACAATCGATACAGGTTTATTTTCTTTTTTAATATAACAGCCTGCGTATGGTGCCTCTCTTCACTTTAGCCTTGAGCCTTTCTTCAATATTCAATATACTCTGTTATCCAATATCCATCTCAGTTCTTGAGATAATTTAAAATCATAGATAAATCCCATTGTTTCTTCATTGGTTGCTACCATAAATGTCCTACACGTTAGAGCTTTTATTCGATTGAGCATTCTCGAAATTTTCTTCTATATCAACTAGCTTCTATAAGATCGCAATAGAAATTGTTGTTATGTTCGAATCGTACTATTTAATTATTATTACTCGCGTTACCTAAAGTGTGTCGTTCTTTGATAAATTAAATACAAAGTTATGCAAGTAAGTTTTCTATTTAAGAACATAGAGTGCTGCGACAAAATACTGCATACTTTTGTTTTGCTAAAATTATTCATTGAAAGGACACAGCTATTGTTGCTAAACAGCCTACGTTGGTAATTGCAAATAGTGAAAACGAACTTGAAATCAACGTTTGTACAGTAATAAATAAAATTAAAGAGTGGTGTAGCAAAAATAGTTTACTTTTAAATTTGAATAAATCTGTATGTATCAACTTTCATAAGCTTAAGCTTTGATCATTTCATGTGTACTGAGGGTCAGTTGATAAACCTTATTGATGACCTAAAATTTCTCGGTATGGATGAAAATATGACCTGGCATGAACATATAAATCATACTCAATACAACTTATTTTGTTCTCTCTAAAATTAAGAACTAGTTTTTCAATTGAAGCTTTGCTGCTGGTGTATCCTGTGTTGTGTTGTGGGATAATTCTGTAAAATCTACATGTGGTTTTGTGTTATAAAAACAAATATTACGTTTAATTTTTAATTTAAGACGTTATGAGTGCTGTAAACAAAGTTTTCAGTACAAAAAGCTGTTCATACTGCCCTGCATGTATTTATTAAAGAATAAAATTGCTATCCTTCAGTAATTACTTTTTAACATTTCGATACTGGAATCAATAATTCCAATTTTTTGTGGATAAAATAAAAACGTGAGCTTCCACAGCGGGAGTCAGTTAAAACTGAACGTGTTCCGGGTTAGAACTGTGTCTTGTCGTTTTTTGTTAAACGAAAACTCGACGTTTCGCCCGCAATCATATTGGGTTTTTCAGGAGAGGGAAAGGTGGCAGGCAACTGTTAGCACGGTAACTCAACGTGTAAACAACGCCAGAGGCGAAACCAAGTGAGCGGAAAGCAGTTGATCACGGTAACTTAGCATGTGAACCATGCCAGAAGCGAAAATCAATTGCGCACTTGATTTTCGCCGTGTTAACTATTGCCTACCACCTTTCCCTCTCCTAAAGAAGCCCCATAAGATTATGGGCGAAACGTAGAGTTTTCGTTTAACAAAAAACGACATGATACGGTCCCAACCTGGAACACGTTTGGTTTTAACTTTTTGTGAATATTTTGCATGGAAATGTTTTCTTTTTAATTTTATCCTTTTACCGATAACTAGAATCTTGCCTTATCTGATCACCACCTCATACAATTCTAGAAACAGAACATCTAACAAATACATCAATTTTAAATTAATCCGATTTAAGCAGCTTTAATACGATTACTAAAAACTACTTGGTATTGGTCCGTGACTGTCGACCAGATGTAATCCGCAAAAGAAAAACAATTCACACAAAAAACTCGCAAAACATTCTTAAAATTAGAAAACGGTTGGATAAGAAGTAATTAGATAAGTGTCTTTTTTTTGTTTTTTTATTCACATAGAAATCATCGCAATATGTATGTATATTAGATATTCACTGACAAATAAGCCGATAGATCTAATGCAACAGAAAACCTATCGGTACTATAAAAAAACCTGAAAATAAATAACAATTTCTTTATTAAAACCTTGACTTGACAATTTTCAAACAACTACATTTTCTTGATTCTATTTAATAAAACAAAACCCTTAAAATCAATCTAATTTCTCAACCTCAATTGAATATTTTAACACGTTTCTTTCTACTAATTCTAGAAATCCCATAGCATTTGAATGCTATCTTTCTCCGACTAGTTAAATTACCATTGAGAACCTCCTCTTATATACACGCATACAGGTACAACAACCAAATAATCCAACCATAAAAAAAAGAATGAGCACCGAAGAAACCTAACCAATTATAGATGCAATGGTTAGATAGTCTCTTGCGCGAGTTTTTTTTTGTTCTCTTGCAAGTTTGAAAGGATTTAATTTATTTAGAATATGTATGGCGTGTAAAAGCATTAGGAGCTCTCTAGGTCGCGAGCGTAAATAATTTTAAAAGAAAAAAAAATATGAACGAATGGGCTACTTAAAAATAGTTGAATGCTGATGAGAGATGAAAGTAGAAGATGCATTTCATTGGGATTATTAAAACTCTCGCAAATTTAAAATAGCTTAGTAAGCTTATACAGGATGTTTTCAAAGTCATTACTTTAACAGGTTGTAGAATGTTGTTCTTGTTGTATTGTCTTCCATATTGCACTGTGAGCCATTTCAATTTAAGCTGCTTGTTGCATTGCTTTCGAAGATCTCTAAATTTTTTTGATCAATATCCGCCATTTTGTGTGGAGCAAGTCTTCCAGCGAGATCTCCCCGTTGTTCCTTAGAACTAAATAAACAAACATTCGTGGCGTCGGGAACATAATATTTTAATATAAATTTGAGGATACTGTGTACGTTATTTTCTTCAGAAAATAATTAAAAGTGGAAGGCGTTGTTATATTTCGGAGAAAAATATATTACAATATTGAAAAAACTATAATGCATAGTACTACGTGATAGAAGATCAAAAAATAATATAAAAAGGTTGTATTCACTAATGTCCGTAAGCTCTTTGTTTTCAAGATACATCATATTAAAAGTTTGATTTTTTCTAATTTATTTCTCTTAACAAAAATAAACCGCCATGTTTAAACCTTCAAAAATAAGATACTTCCCTCTAAAGAGAGTGTTTAAATTAATGGCTTGTTCTTGGAGACTCTTTTCCAATATTTGTGTTAATGATTGACGCAATCTTTGATATATGCCTGGATTATTACGGAATCTATTAGCAAACTCCATAATTCAGTCCCATTTTCATTATTTAGCTCTAGGGTTTACATTTCATTCTTCATAAACCCTCAAAATGAAAAATCGACTGAATTAAAGTAGGGACTGGTCATGGTATAGGTCTACCACGACCAATCTACTTATTTCCAAATCGTCTTTGCAAAAATCCCTTTGCTCTTTGAGAAAAATGAGTTGGCGCGCCGACGTACATGTTATTATTCTTTGAATAATATTAAATGGGACATTCTCTAATAAAGTGCGCAACTTGCTTGTAAATCGATATGACAAGGTGGACCAATTAGAACAAGATTAAAAATATTGCCAATATTGTACACCGGGTAAATAATCCTGTTCTAATAGGTGAGGAAAGGAGACGGGAGAAGATGCTGTTCTTTGAGAACTTATCTAAGTGATTCATGGTTAACGCTCCGTACAGCTGAACTTATTTTTTTTTCAATAAGGAGATTATGAGAATTCAGTTCCCTTCTTTATTTTTCTCCGGAATCCAATATTATCATTATTTATTGAAGGTTGGATGTTCATTCACTCAAGAAGGAAAATATTTTATCGTTTTTTTATATAATTTAAATTATCCAAAATAATTAAACCAATAACAAAAAACTGGGCTTATTTTAAATCAAATACGAACTCAAATCGTGTCGTTTAGAGCACAAATCTACCTTTCTCTCGTTAACTTAGGAAATCGACCATGATGAGCAGTAGGTAACGTAGCCACATAGCCATAGATGAGCTTCTTCAACGGAGAAGCAGCAATTATGTGTAGAGCGTGTATAGAAAGAAAGTTGTTCAAGTCCAATGCCAATAAAGGTCGGGAGATTATTGTGACATGTAGTGTTTATATCGGAGGTCATGTACCTTGCCATCTTACGTCATTTATTTTTCAATAGCGGCCGAGGTGTAACGTAACTCGGCGTTGTTTACACTTGCCGTTATAGGATTATTTACGTAGTTTAAGCAAAAATATCTAATTTAGGAGCAAGATTCTTGATTTGACATGACCAGTTTTTGGAGATAGTTGTACTAAAAAAAGAAAGTTTAATAAAATATTCATTAAGAAATTTAATTAACACCAAATAAAATATATATTTCGAATTGCAATATCACATTTTTGGGACAACAATACTTTTATATTTAAAATTTGAACAAAGTTCTTTATTTATTTTCAGCAATTCTGGTATTCTATCTTAGAAAGTAGAAAATAAGGATTGGTACCAGGTGGACAATGAGATTTCTATTGGTGCATTTTTTTAATTTTTTGTTTGGATGTCTTTTCTTGGATTTCATTTCGGGTACACTACGCATATGCGGGTTAGTTCTCGCGTAAAAGTAGTTAGTGTGTTTAATGAGGTTATACTATTACGTCTTCTTTACTATTCTCTGTGTTCATAGGGGTATATATTATGTATATGTATTGTATATGCGTGCATGCATTTAATTGATCTTTATTTCAGTCTCAAAATGAAAAGGAGCCATCCTTGCCATTCGCATTAAGTGTATCATTATCAAAGTAGTCATTACTAGAGGAACTGTTACTGCCATTTTTATTTCCTTCAAAGGAACGTAAGTTGATTTATCAGCAAAAAATATACCAAAACTTTTAATAAATTTCAGCGAAAATTAAAAAGAAAAATTTTCCATAATGTAAGAGATAACTATATAAATGAGTACATATTTGTGTTTAACGAAAATTAAATTGTAGGGAATAGAAGACTTACTGAAAAGCAAAGCAGAGGGAAGAATTCTTTTAAACAATAAGCAAAACCTAACTGAAAAATCGTGATCAAGACTAACACAAATTGTGGTAGGTTTCTACTAGATGCTATGCTATACTAGCAGCAAGATCAGACCATAGAAGAGCAACATCTGAAAAAGGCCGTTTCTTCAGTTTTGAGGGATAGGCATCTGACTTCAGTGGAGGTGACAAATTCATTGAGTGAAGTAAGAAATGTGCATGTAAACAGATGGATAATTCGTCGAAACTAATTTAATGTCTAGAAGCCCAATGTTTACAGCTATCTGTGGAACACCGTAGAGCGCGACTAGCTTTTGCTGGAAACTGGAATCACGGCGATTGGAGCAACGAACGAATCCAAATTTTGCGCAAGGTCATCAGATGGCCAGGAAAGAATTTGGAGAAGACAGGAAGAACGATTTGCTCAAGGTATATTATGGAAACAATCAGCTACCGGAGAAGCTGCCTGGCTGGCATGAGAAGCATGAGTCCGTACCCAATTAGTGGTGGTTGCTACAGGTTCTATGACGGCCGCAAAGTACATGAACACTATTTCAGAAAAGCACGCGCTTCCTCTTGCTTCATTTATAGGGCTTAGCTTCATTTTTATGGACGATAAGGCAGTGACACTGTGATAGACTAGAAAAACAGACTCAAGCACCCCGTCCAAAGAACTTGGGTGAATTTACTGCGGCACTTCAAACTCCATGCCAAAACGTCAGAAGGACCCGAGGTAGAAATACTCGGTATTAGTTGCAATAAGTATTCTGAAATGTTGTCATTATTGTTATTTTTTTATTAATGAAACCCTTTTAATTTTCTGAATTCCCAAATAATCTAATACAGTCGAATTTTATCTATTCTTCTTAAGCATTTTTTCTTTACGAAGAAAAATTTAAATGGATCGAATTTTTTGCACATAAGTGTATATTTCAATAAGATGCTGTCGAGTTTAGGTGAAATTAAGACGAACAAAAACCGCGAAGAATTAAGTGAGCGGTGCCGCTCTAAACAGCAGAACCAGAGAGTGATTGTAACTCTCGTTCCTTCCTCAACTTTTACATTCGTAGATCTCTTCGAATCAGCTATTTGCGTCTCACACTCGCGAAGCGGAAATGACTAGGAACCAATAGAGATGGAGTTATCACGTCGAAGAAATGGGCGTAATTTGAGCGTCGTCGACCACGGTCAGGGTCTCGGAGAAAGAAAGTGAAATGACTCTGAAGTGCTCCATCCGATTTGGTTTTCATGTTCCCGTGTATATAAACTGATCTAGTCAATTTTATCACCAGTAGAATTCAGATTTCTTTCTTTAACGTATCCACAAGCCGAACCACAATGAATTATTTCGTAAGTATTTCTCCATAGCATATCTAGATACTAATCTTTTCGAAAAATGGTGAGAAAATGTATACCTTTGTGAACATGGTACAGAAAAGTGATTTATTACCTCGTGAGAAGTGGATGTCAAAGGTGTCCGGAAATATTTTGCTAACGTACAATCCATTCTATCTATAATCATAATATTTAAACAGGCAATCTGTCGTTTAATATAGGGTTATGTTAGTATAACTTTAGGGATATTTTAGTTTCCCCTAAAACTGTCTTCCACTGATAAGTTCTACAGTAGTAAATCTCATATTTTCAATAGTTTATTTGTTTTGCTTTCCGATTTATATCATTGGCAAAAATGTTCAAATCAAATTCGTTACTTCCGGTTTGTATCTTAGTCACTGTTTTCTTTTGAATACATATCAAATTTCTACCGACAAGAAATTCTAATAAGTAAAAGGTGTTTCTGGTTTTTGCTAACGCTTAATTAAGAGAAAGTATGTATACTTTCCAATTTAAATATCAATTTACATTTATTTCTCTATTATTTTATATTCTTGCCCTAAATAGAAGTTTCATATTGTTGCTTTCAATTCCAGGTCACCGTTTTTGCAATTTGCTGCATCGCTGTAGCACAGGCAAGACCAGGCGACATAGACTTCTCAACTTTGGCGCTTTTGGCTGGCGGCGGAGGTGGTAGTGCCCAAGGCATTAGCGGACCCGGAGCAGATTCTGCACCACCACCACAGAATTTCCAATTGATGGGCGTACCGGATGACGCGAGCTTTGCCAATCTGAACTTCCCCGATCAGCAAATCCAAGATCTCGGCACCATTACTGAAGGAGAAATCCCACCGGAATCCATCAGAGTGACGAAAACCATTACAATTAAGGTTCCGCAACCGTACCCTGTTAACGTACCACATCCAGTACCTGTACCATATTCTGTACCAAAACCGGTACCTATACCTGTTACCAAGCTGGTACATGTTCCGAAACCATATCCAGTTGAAGTAACTAAGACTGTTCCTGTACCGGTGGAGGTTCCATCGTCAAATCTTGGTGAGATTTACTTTATTTCAATACATTGCATTTTATAGACATCGAATGTCTGTTTTCTATTTGCATAATCGATGTTGTTTGGTTCCATTTAATCCAAAAATATTTTAAATTATTTATTTTCTTTTTTCATTTCAGGCGGCTTTGGTGGAACCGGAGGTGGAGGTTATGACCAACATGGCGGCTACTCCTCCCAGCAACTTCAGATCCAAGAAACCCCACAACAGCACTGAATACCTCGCATTAGATAGTCATTAGTTTTCTCGTTAAATTTGTTGACCTCTTCTTTGTTATTTTTGTTTTTATTTTTGTTGTCTATTTTTATTTTTTATATATAAACGAAAAAATATTTAATTAAGAAAAACTTTATAATTCATTTCTCCAAGAAAAAATATTCACGTCCAATCAAGAGATTTTCCATGTACTCAGTCGTCCGGTTTGTGTACGTATAAAATTCCAAGTAATTCTTTTTTGCATTGCAAAAAAAGTTCGTTAAAAATCTCATTAGAAAGTTCCATATAATGCTGGCCATTTACCAGAGCGAAAATAATGGATAACGCTTGAAATTCGAAGCATGCAAGCTGTCGTTAAATAAAAGTCTTGAATTAAATACTTATCTCCGTTATATGCTCAATAAATCTCGGCAACATACGGATAACATCAATCTTCCTGATTTCTAATGGCCTCCTATTTCATTTTGTACGTAAATTGGAAATTTTCAATTTTCTCGATGTAAAATACGTAACTACGTGTTATTGGTTGGTTGAAATATTTATTTATTTTAAATACGCCTTAAATCTTTAGAATTAACGGTGGAGTACGACAAGGTGGAGCCCGACGTTGTTTATTATTGTGATGGACGATGTAACTAAATCAATAAAAAACGTAAATAATAATGTACCTCTGGGATATTATAAATTCCCAGACGACAGAAACAATGCTACATATAGTACTTCCTTGATCCAAGAAAATATATTTTCTTAGCTCATTTTTTTCTATTTTTTTCTATTTTTTTTTTTTCATTTTCTATACTTACTTTTCTTTCCTAGATATACATATGTAACATTTTTATAAATAAATGTTGGACGCTCAAATGCTCTTTGTTTTTTCTTGCCTATACTTACATCATTTTATAATCCGATAAATGTGGTAATAACATAGTGATAAACTCAATAGTGTCCATTATGTAATGTCAAATATGTAATTGTTCGTGGTGCAAAGCCAGTACCCATTAAATAATTAGGCTCTGACAGATACCAATCGGTTTGTTAAAACAATTGCTTTATTAGTTTCATAAACTTTATCAACCGTTATAATTAAAATTATGCTGATGAAGCTTAATTATTATTGAGGTGATTATTTAATATAGACAACTGCATATCTTAACTAAGAAGTTAGTTCCTTGTCCGATGTATCTCAAATTATTTTATCAAGCATATATTTTTTTGAAATAAGAAATATGATACTTACCTCAAGTAAACATTTTTTTCTAATTACTCTTATCGAGGAAATAGTTTTTTGTTCTAAAGAATTGCCTTCCATCAGTCGAAAACTTTGTCTTTCAATTTAGAAAATTACTATAAAAGACATTAGAATCAAGAAATTATTTTTTAGAATTAAAAAAACTCGTATATTTGACTAAAGAAATTAAATACTTAAGTAAAGAAAATGTTTTATTTGATATTCTCGAATATTAAATAAAATAACCAACGGCAAACTTCTTGACGTTATGATACTTGCTCACATACAAATATGCTGTTTACTTAACCCGAGAAAGATATTCTTGCTTCAATATAGCACTTTTCTGTGGTACCTTTTTTTATTTTGCGGCGTGTTTGTCACAATATGCATCGATGTACAACAAACTTTCTCTTGAATCGATCCCATTTTGTCACATCACCTTCATAAATGCGTTTTCTCTGGTAGATGATACATACTGTATATTTTTTTCATATTTTTCACTTCTCGTTTCTTCGGCCGCAGATTCCATCTTTAACGATAAATAAAATTCGGTAATTCTTCCCGTCTCTACGTTTTCTTTTTAAAATTATCACATTTATTCTTATAATTTCCACGTAACCAACTTTGCATACACATATCGATAATTATAATTAAGAAATCGTAATTTTCATACCACGCTTAGTCGGCTTAACTTATTTCATTTATATTTTCTACGCTACATGTGCATTAATTACGGTCCAGCTCTATATAGTAGCCGGTGGTGCCTACTTTCATATTTTTGCATACGCTGTTGCACGCTAGATTTAGTACTGGTAAAAGCTCATAGCGAAATTACTAAAGCGTATCAAAATAATAATTGCATTTCGTGTTACATTTACGGTATGTCGGAGTGCACCCAACATGCAATATAAGTAACATGCTTGTTCAGTAATTATCGGTGTTTATTATATAGAAGTCTTGTTTTTCTTTTTAACGAAATGTGTGCGTAGTTTTCTTAAGAAAATAAAGGTATAGCTTCCGTGTATTTAGCTTTACCTTTAATTTTTTTTTTTTTCATTTTTTTCATTTGTTAACATAATTTCTGAGGTGAAAATGAGCTTTGCGGGAAAAGTTGTTGCGGAATTCTTTATCTACTATTTCTAACTTCTAAGATAAAATTAGCCATTGCATGGCGATGTGTCAGATTGTTAAAAATATTTTAGTTTAACAGCACATGTCAGCTTTAGTGCACTGGCAAGATAAGAAACCTTTTTTTATGATTGTCTCTTCAATTGCTTACTGCAGAAAAAAAGATAATCTTGAAAAGGTCGACATACATAGAAAATTGTTGGAAAACATTTAAAATACAAGTGAAAAACATTCTAAAAAAATATTAACCCGGAATCATGAGTGGCGTATATTTATAAATGCATCTAACGCCTTGAACGCTCATTAAATAACTCATTAAGTTTATTTATCTCCAACATTACTTTCACCTCCACTTCCAACTTAGACTACGCAAACATGCATGTGACGGTTTTCCTTCTTAGATCACAACGATTTTCTTTTGGCGTTGAAAAGCTTTTACGATCGTACAAATATTTCATCACCCAGCTTAGATTTATTAGTTTCAATGGGTTTTACGCTGGTATTTTAATAAGCAAGACATCTGGTGAGCTACATATGAACCGCCGATTTCGCCAATATTTGTCCATCGTCTCCAGCGGTAACTTGCTAGTCTTGATCGTTGGATAAAAAGCAGGTTAAGCGTTTTTTACGAACATTTAGAGTGCCTTATATGGTTCTTTAGGTGCTTATGTGTATGACTTGTAAGTTCATGATTGCAATGAATGTAAACATTAGAGTAGATACCGTACTATACTCTATACCTTTTCCTTTAAATAGGTATCCAGTATTGGAGATTGTTATGGTTTCTTTCTCTTGCAACGAATTTCATTCTTTGATACATCAGAAATTATTAATTATTATCATCGCAAATCTTACAGAAATACCCTTTTAGAACGTACGTGGTCAAATTTCATTGATCGCAAGCTAAACATGGACTGAAATGGATAGATTTAGGAAGGTTGTAACGCATGAACTTCTTTCACTTTCGAATTGATTTTACACTAGCTTGGTGTTACATAAACATGTCATCTTGTTCATGTAATGTTGTCGTTTAAACTAACGATAAGATACGGTGGTATTGAGAAGTTGAAAGTAGCTTTAATGATTACTCAAGACCAGGAGCTATAATTCTGTACCTGAGCTATTCCAATTCAGTTTTGTTAGTGTCCCAATATTGTAACATTTTAGAGTTGGAAATGTGTAGTTGCCCACCAATAAATTCCTTTTTTTTTTTAATTTTGCGAGCGTTTTAGATTCCTTTCTTAAGGATAACTTAAGTAACAAGGGACCATTCCAAACCCAAAAATTCAAAAAATTATGAGATTTTGGGAACATGTACATCGTATATCGGTTGAAACCGATACAACCCTAGAATTTTTGCAACCGCACAGACCACATCCTGTACAATTTGTAGATGAGGTATAACGTCCATACGGGATGGAGCATTAGAAGCAATGGACTTGTAACTTTAGAATACAAAACCAGCTATTACGTATTCGAGAAGTGGGAAGAAAAGACGGAAGGAAGGAAGGAAGAATGGTCCAGCACGAAATTTCATCTATGCAGCAACTACCTAACTTACTAGGGATAGAAGCATGAACCTTGGGCTTTATCAGCTGCAAATATTTATTAGATATAAAATAACTAGTTTTAAAGTTACAATCTTTTGGATAGTTTTTGATTTTGTTTCTTTGTTGAGCTACCAAAGTAGCTTCCATGTTCTTATTTTTATCGCGAAAAGAAGCTGTTAGATTACATAAACACCAATTTAACAGTATAATATGTTTTATTTTAAAAATAATTTTTTAACTAAACATTTTTTTTTACAAATAAAACAATGTATAAAAATAAATTAGGTTCGTTAAAGACTTTAATAGGATTACAGAGCCTCTTATGGATACTAAAAGGTAACAACTATGCTAGAAGAAATTCCACTTCTTCATGAATTCCAGTCGCTTCCATTACTGGTACAATATGTTATGTGATGATGATTCTATCTAAATGAGTAAATCGTATCCAATGAGGAAATGCTTTTGTAGTGAGTTTTAGCATAAATAACTTTGTAAATAAGTGCTTATATAAAGATGTTTAAGCTAAAGCATATTTGACAAAGTTGATAAGAACTGTACCCATTATCTTCTCAAATTTTCTAATCTGAGATAATGTTTCTTTTATAATCAAGACAAATATATTTTTGATTTTAACACAAACTTGATATGCAAATTGTTTTCAAACATATTCATGTCATTAAGCAGACCCTGCTGTGAATTATAATAACAGCAAGATTGGTTGTCTTGCCATTATTATAATTCACAGCAGGGTCTATCACAATTGTTATTCGTAAATCATGCCTTATCAGCAACGGGAGAACGTAAAATTGTACACAGCTGCACGAAAATACCCAGCTAGATTGAGACAATTTGTTTTCTTACATAAATACAAATCGGACATATGAAAGAGAACGACCTCTAGAAAAAACACACCGCCTTCACATAGATAGTCACCTCCAACTTATGCGTCATGCGGCAAAATGCGCTCTAGAAACATTTAGATTGACTGCTTTTTACTAATCTTACACAGGTAGGTGATGTAACTAATTTAGATTGTGTAAGAGTCATCTGGCGTATATGAAATACGTGTTTGTATCTTAATTAGTGCTCTTAATTTTAGTTTATCAATTTATATTTAATTAGGATATGTTGCAATATAGATTTAGTATAAATTAGACCACCTTAGATCTTAATGAATATCAATTTGGTTTAAAAATCTTGTTCGATGGGGAAGTAAAACAAATTAAATTTATAACTTACGTGTTTTATATTTAATATAAATATATAGTTATATTTATTTACAAGAAAGGAAAAATAGAAAAGGCGGAGGAATACGTACACAAAATGAGATACAAAAATACTGACTTGATGTAAACAAAACATAAAAAAAATAATAAAACATTAACAGCCGATGTTCCATCAATGATGGTAGCCACCACCGAATCCACCGATACCGCCGAGATCTAGATGGCCGCCATAGCCGCCTCCAAGACCGATGCCTCCGCCGAAACCACCATCAAGACCACCATATTCTTCATGTCCCTTAACATGAATTAATACGGGCTTCTTTACATAGACGGTTTCCTTAACTGGGACCGGGATCGGTTTATGTACGGGATAAGGGATGGGTTTTGGTATGTGAATTGGTACTTTCACTGGTACAGGTATTTTTACTGGAACATGTACTGGTACTTTAATCGTTTTCTCAACTGGAACAGGGTATGGTTTATCCACAGGCACTGGGTATGGTTTCGGTACATGTACAGGATAAGGTTTGTCAACTGGGACTTTAACTGGGTACGGTACAGCAACTGGAATTTTCTTCTCTACTGGAAATGGAACCGGAACTGGATGCGGGATGTGGATTGTCTTGTGGAGAGTGATGTGTTTGATGTGTCCATCAACAATTTCGCCATGTCCGCCTCCAAATCCACCTCCTAATCCACCACCATATCCACCTCCTAGTCCACCACCATATCCACCTCCTAATCCACCACCATATCCACCTCCTAAACCATGACCGCCATCCAGGATGATGCCACCTCCGTGGCCGCCGAGATCACCAATTCCACCCCCTAATCCACCAAAATCACCATGTCCCCCATAGCCTAAGCCTATCAAGCCTCTTTTGTCTTGTTTCTTGTCCTCCAAAGGTTTCCCTTCTTTGGTTTCTTTGGCCAAGGCCAATCCAATCAAAGCTAAGAGGCAAATCTATGTAAAAAGAAAAGATTCGAATTAGTAATGTTTTCTTTATCGTTTCCTTTTTTTAGGAAAACTTACTTCAAACTTCATCATGTGCTTGCTTCTATGATTGCACACCGACTGGTGACAACCACACTGCGTATTCGAGTATTTATAATAGGGGATCGGTGGCGGGTGGCAGGATATAATGTAGTAGCGTTTGTCAAAACTGGTGGCTTTCTAACTAACCCCCCACCCCCATAAAAGTCGACGGCAAGATCGAAAGACGCCGAGACACGAATCAAAGTGGAAGAAAAAAAAGAGCAACAAACAAGCGAACGCCACTACGCACACATTTGTATGCCACCAAAGTCGTATGCTTCGTTGGGTGTATGGTGGAAAGACAAAAATACGTTTCGGATAAAAAAAGCCAGCTGGGTAGCCTGGTGTAGACACTTTGCGATGCATGTCCAATGGCACACGTTCACTTAAAGCACGGGCATAATTATCCGTTTCCTTGTCTTACTTGTCTGTAACGAAAAATTTATATTGCGCCTATGTAACGTATGTACGTAACGAAATTCAGTGAAACGCGTTCACTACGAAGATGGTGCTGACCTCAATGTAGCGAGATGAAGAGTAAAAGTTGACCTTGAAACGCTTTAGTTAGGTAACAAGCACGATTAAACAACTAAAGAACGTTAAATATGCGATGTAATCTTTCGTAGCACTACGCTCATACAAACGCATACATATCACCTTCTCAATCTTCATTGCACGCGTTCAGTCGGAAAAGATTCTGTTTTTTTCCTTTCAGTTTCTAAAGTATTCAGCTTTCAAAGTTTGGCGATGATTTTCATAAAGAGATTTCGGGGTATGGCGTTTTCCAACGAAGTTTTTTAAGTGATCTACCACGAAAAAAAAATTTTGCATTTATTACTATAAAATTATATTATAAGATATACTAGTACATTGTGTTACAATAGATTACATACATGTATAGGACAAATTCAATAACCTAAGTTTCCAATCAATGTTGGTTGAGGTTTTGTAAATTAGCAGTTTTGTGCATTAAACGATCGAGTTTTATATTTTGTGCTATATGGTCGTTCCTGTAAACAAAATGGGACTGCAAAAGGCATTAATGAACAATAATAATACAATTAAAGGTATTAGCGTATATAATCCACTGAATTATGTTGGAGAAACGGAAACCTGATGATTACCGTTTTCCTAATTTGGGCGGCATTGTTACACAATGCAAAATATTCTATACAATTCTCTGGGAATGTCTATTTTCATTCTAACATTTCTGAAAATAACCTAGTTCATTTCTTGAGAGACGGAACATTACAATGACAACTGGTGATAAAGTAATTTTTAAAATAATTAACAAGAGTACATGTAAACGGTTAAATCTTCTAATTAATAGAGCGACGCATAAAAATATTTTTCTCGACATAAAAACGAGTTTCTCTGTGTACATATAAGTATTTGCATAACACAATTTCAATCTCCATTAAACTACCAATCCAAGTATGCTCGTTTGAAATGGATCGGTGAGATTGCAAAGGAAATGTCAATCAGCGGCATTCCATTCAACATCATCTTTCTCGAACACTTTTTTATGTAAGCGCATTTCCATACCAAATGGTGATGTAACACTTTCGCATAATAAATACTTCTTCATCATTGTTATTACTATGGCTCTCGATTTTTACGATTCCATTATATAAAAGTCTCGTTACCTTTTGCGACCGGGCACAATTTCCATATTTCGATGTGCCGCATAACCCACGTGTATGTGAAATTTTAGAAGGATGTAAGGCGCCTCTTCTGTTCGAGTTGGTAATCGTGTTTTTTAAAGGTTTCTTCGATTTCGTTGCGGGTAGCAGATGGTAATTACGTCCACTTTAAATTTAATTACCATGAGAAAGAAAATATAGCAGTTTTAATTAAATTAAAAGATTTAATTAATTACAAAATTCGGAAAACTTTCGGATAACGTATTCCTATTCTAAAAAAAAAATTAACATCTAAATTTCCTTATTAGTTATTTAGTCTTCGAATGAATGGAATTTGTCAGGGCTTGGATCCTATTTTTCCTGATATGAAAGCTAACCAACCACTTTTCCATGCTGCCTACTTCAAATGTCTATCAAATGGCTTATTTCCTAAAAATGGGACCCAAAACACAAACGCGGGAGAAATTGCGCAACATTACATTCAAATAATCATGCAAGGATCGACGGTGGAGAAATCGAACGGTAATCCTCAATAGACGTTGAGTGAACGGGCTCCGAAAGAGGCGAAGACTGTTCTATCAACCCGGAAAGTGACGGTGATTATTTTTTGGAACCAATCATGGCATACAATGCATTATCACTTGACAAGTTGAAAGCAGAAATTCTCACATCACTGGTTGCCATTGCAAAAAATTGCGAATTAGGGTTCGAATTGACCGTATTCACCAGATTCAGCGAATTTTTTAGACTCAAAGTTTTACTCGAAGGACAGAAATTTTCATCGAATGGAGAGGTCCCCAGATTCATAAATGTCTATTTTGCGGAACAAAATACTAACTACTATTTTAACGTATTAAGAAGATGGGAGCATTACTGGGAAAAGTGTATAGACTTATGAAAAATAAAACTGAATTTGGCAAAAAAACACGTATTTCTGTGTTAGGCTGGGAACTTTTCATATGTCTAAGTGTTTCGTGTTATAGTTTTGTTAAGAAAAATTGCGATAAATAATTTGCATATTAATGAAGGACCCGCAAGATGTCACTATCATTACAGGAACAGCTCTCTTCTTGAATATTCCTTATTTGAATACATATGTACATTGGCTGCAATTAGAAATGCACCACCAAAGAAGCTTTGCGAAATAATCTTTATTAGTGTCAAAAATGCTTATACTGCTAAGAATAAGAAAAGTAAATATTTTTTTATTTATTTTTGTACATTTGGATTGCAGCTATCGGATACAAACAGGTGTTCCTGTAAACACATGTGCGGAACATTAGTCCCTTGTAAATGGCGGAAATCAAACTAAATCAATGCAATATGATAAACAATCGTTTAAATTTACCTTCAGAAATACATTTATAAAATTTCTACGAAATGCTCTAAAAATTTGAGGATAGTGCATTTTAAATTGGAGACAGTGTATATTGTAAACTTACAATTTCCAAAGCCCAAATCACTAGGTAGAGACTATTGGTGGAGATACACTTTAATAATTAAAAAACACAACATCTTTAGGATATAAACATTTTAGCGAATTAAAATTTCGAACTTTCAAGCAAATAAAAATATCCTAAACATTTTCACTAACCTAAGCAATATTATCTTCGTATTTTTAAGCGGTTCATGGCAATTCTATATTAATAGATGACCACCAAATACTTTCAACAAAATTAACCTTTGACATCTATCAAACTCAAACGATATGGAAATTGGGCGCGGATTTGGAATGCAGCAGGCGAATTGTGATGTCACGCTTATGCATATATTCTTTAAAGCTTACTCGAAAATTAATATTGATGATGTTCTTCTACTTTCCAAAATAAATTTGTTTGCCGTTTCCTTTTCCCTGGATAGGCAAGCGTGTGTATGGTGTATGAAGTAGATAGATGAGTTGACTTTTTTTACAAAATGTTACATATTTAAACTAGAAAATAAGAAATAAGTTCTCGGTAAGAGTAAAACCGTTTCATCGATTTCTAATGGAATTATCGGCAAAATCTTGAATCATTTTGTCAGTAGATTGTACGAGATACAGCATATCACTTAAACACATAGTACATGACAATTAAACGCAGTATTATATAGCTAATTGTAAGTTACACGTAAAGTGTGACAAAGCGTTTTGAAATGGTGACCTAATTTTGTTCCTACAACCTGCGAAGGTAATAAAAGCAAAAAATTCACATCCCACAACAAAAGGATACTAAATGGTATACAGTGCAACGACGGAAATCAATGTAGTGATTGGTAATTTCACCAACCCATTGTATTTTACTTGATATTTATAACTTTCTGAATTCAGGCTATAGGTATCTGTAGGTTACGTAAATGAGTAGGTATGGAGAGTTGCTTTATAAATATAAGTTGTGAAGCAAATTTAATTTAATCTAGCACAGTTTTTTGTTTTAAGAAAATGGAAAACAAGCCCTAATGTGAACTCTCTTCTAAATTTAATGCAGTACAATACATACAATGTGATCAAGAAAGACTGTTTAAGTTGGTAATTTAGAAGGGGATATTTTTAGCTTGTAAATGCTTGCAGCTGATAATCTCCTGGCCTCTATAACTCTATTTTTCGACCTTTGACGAGAGTCCTGTTAAGAATGTCCAGGTCCAAATGAAGTCGCCACATCAGAAATGTTTGTAATAGTAATTTTGGTAATGAATAATCGCAGATTAGAAGTGTATGAGATTGTTGAAGCTGTAGGTATCTCAATTGACTGGGTGCATCTCAACATGCTGGTTTAACAACTCATTTCAATGTAAGGAAGTCTTTCGCAAAATGGGTGCCGCCTATGCACGTGTGCCAACTTCATACGAATGTTTGACGATGTAAAACGGCAATCCGAATGATTTTTGACGTCGATTCATAATTCCTGACGAAATATAGATTCATCCCAGCACGACAGAAACCAAAAGACAGTCCAAACCGTAGGCTTTTCGTGGTTAACCGACGCTAGAGAAATCCAGATCACCATTAGATTTTTACTTATTCGGATCATTAAAAAAATAAAGTATTTCCTAATAGACTCCATAATATTGAAGCAACGATTCAAAATGAATTGTCGTTTCTGAAGGTGAAAGTCCGGCGGTGAAGTTGTTTCTTGCAACTGTTGTGGGGAGGAGATTACGGGCGATCGAAAATCTCAAGATTTTATTTCTTTAACTGCAATTCATGCCTTATTTTGTAGACTTACATTTGGCTAATGTCAAACATAAAGATTTTAAAACTCAGTAACTTTTAATCTCTATGCTTGGTAAATCTGAACACACAATATTTTTTGGAGATTGTGCCATGCGATGGTAACATCTGGAATCCTACTTAGGCATTTGCAAAAAAAAAACAAAAAAAAATAAAAGTTTTCCTGCCCATTTAAAAAATAAAAGAAATTTGTCTTAATACAAATAAATGAACGGAAAAAAATATAAAGTCCCCTTCAAGGGTCGATCCTTACAAAGCATTAATTATGGCGAAAATGTCTATTATATACAGCCAATTAGAACCCATTTACTTGAAATTTTTATAATTTATTTTACATATTTTGCTGCATATTTTATTACTATTTACTGCATGTTATAATGCATTATAATGCATAAAATGTTAAATCTTTTGCTTCATTTCATAACTAAAACACAGTCTATATTACTTTTAAAATAAATGTGAACTTAATAATGTTATTTATCTAGATAAATCAATCGTCTACTTAAATCATTTCAATATTCACTACTTTCTTTTTTTTTGCACAACTAATATACCTATTTAGCCTTTTATGTAGCCTAAAACAAGATTTCTACGTGCTAAGCAGGTTCAGTCGTAATTAATTTAAGCAATTAATAAAAGCATGTGTCCCAGCCACAGTTGTTTATTGTTGGATCACTTCTTATGGAATGCCCCTATTCTAGAACTGAGCAGCGTGGTTATAGACGTTCATGTACTTTTATTTTCTCGCAAAAAAATTCCGTTCCACATATTGAGGTCTATGTCGTACTTTACTTTGTCGATTTTCTACTAATTAAATCAATAAAACGAATTCGAAATTCACCAAATGCTTTCGCTGTTTCAATATGTGTACATATAATAAAATTACTTTTACATAACGATCTATGTAACGGTTATATTTTTGGTTGGAATTAAGCAACAACTGCTGCTGCATATAAACCTATACCATATTGTGTAACTTTTTTTTCAATTCTAATAAATCGGTACTACTGTCTCCTACATGGACTTATTAGACAGATTAGACACAAGTTTTTTTTAATCTGATACTATTAAATATTCATTAGTTATGATAAAATTTATACCTACACATACTGCGGTGTATAATAAGAATTTCACGCTTCGATCGGTATAGCTTTATCAGAAATACCGCAATGTTATTGCATTCTAGGGTTTTGCAAATTATAATCAACAAATATTGTTTTATGTACGTAATACCTGTAGTTGCTTATTAGAACTTCAATTCTACGTCTATGAATAAAATTCCAATTTAAAGGTGTTCAAAATTGAAAGCTTGTATGCTATTTTATAGAAATACGTATTTCAAAAGAAAGGAAATGATATTAAATGCTGAGATAGAACGTTAAAATTGAATTGGTGGCTAGTTTTGTTAAATGTATCTTTGATTCTGCGTGTATCTTAATTTGCTCAATATACCCTAATAATTTTTACCGATTATCGTTGGAGTCAGAGGTAAAATAAAAACAATTCTCGAGAAAAAAAATGTAAAAGTTAAATGCAATGCAGTAAAGAGGTTCAACAGTTTGTCTTCAAACAAGATTCAATTACCTACAAATTCCGGCGAATCAAAGGGATAGAACAATTTGTTCCGAGTCATAACGTTATTGCAATTTTTTGAAAATTGTAATATAGATTTTTTGTGTTACTGGATCGCTTAATTTTAGAAACATTTAGGAGAACTAATGTTTGTTGATAGGTATATTAAAGCTGCTAAAAAAATTAATCTGATAAATTTTTAAATTTAAGCTATACGGTTTGAAAATTCAGTTTTCGGACGTATAACATCTGCAGCAATTAGACAAATTTCAAACAGAAGTGTTATACCGTATTGATCACTATTTGGTAACAACTAGCCACTATTTTGAATACCAACCTCTTTCAACTTTTTTTTATATAACATTTCCCATGAATTGTTATCACTAGCTCTTGTGAGCTGTCGTTTTTATATTCCCGGACTAGAGTTTTCCATTTTAATGTAATTTTTTCATTAGATTATTTCTTTTTATCACATATGCTTTGATAACGTGTTTAACAATTTACAAAACAGTTGCAGCAGTATTTGTTTTAATATCTGTCAGCTCGTGTTGTCACGTGTCAAAATGGACAAACTCGAATATCGAGCAGTTTCTTTTTAACAAAACAAAGAAAATCTCCAAAAATTATTCGTGAAGGAATTTTGGTTGTATACGAGGATGACTATCCTTCAAAGTCGATTATTCGAGAATCACTGATTGATGATCCCCATCCAGGCTGCCCTGTTGTCGTCGTCACTTCCGATGTTATTAGAAAGACCAAGTGTTTGGAGGATGCAAAATTAAAGAAGCAATAATTAGCAGCTTTATTATCAGTTTCGGAACTCACGGTTTCCATAATTTTACACGATCACCTTGAAATGACAAAAAAACGAGCGAACAATTTTTGGTACTTTGTAGAGACGAGCCATATTTAATTATTAATCGACTTGTCACCGAAGAAGAAATCTGGGTCAATCATTTTGACTCTGGCTCAAAATAAGAATCAATGCTGTGGCATATTAAGCTCTAACTCAACGCATTCAAGATTCTGAAATTACCGTAGTGTCAATAATGATAGCTCAACTACGTTTAGTAGAAAAAAAAATTCTCCATGCAAACGCATTGTAAAGAGCTATTCTATAACATTTAATTTACGTTAAATTTAGAGGGCGTTTAAAAATTAAATTTTTTGCAATGTTTGAAAAATAAATGGACCTGTTAAAAATAATCTATTTTAAAGGATTCCTCTAACATTCAACGAGAATTGTTTGGCAACGCTGCGTCACCGACCCTTACAAAGAGACTGTGCTTGAATCGTGAGTAAAGGCCTTGTCCGATTTCTAAGAACGCCCTTTATACTGAAACCACTTTATAGTACTGTTGCCTTTGATGTAGTCCCAGCAGGCAGTTTTATTTTAAATAATTTTTACAATGATTATGTAATAAGCATTCTTGTTTTGTTTTTTAAGGCAAAAAACATTCCATCCACTTTAACATTACAAAATATTGAAGTTATAGGTGAAGAAATGTTGGTAACGGTGGAAGTTTTCCTACAAGCCCTATCTATACTAAAAAGTAGAATGACGAAGCGTCCAGTAAGAAAAAATATAACTCGTTCGGGACACAGGGTAATTAGTGCATTAGACTCACGACAAGTATTTGATAACCTGGCAAATTGAAATTTTGCAATAGCTAGAGCAATAGATTCTTTAGCTAGAGCAATCAAAGTAAAACTTTTCTGTAAAACTTTCCTGTTAAAAAAATAAAATTATTAAAACTCAAGTTCTCTTATTTATTTATTCATATGTTAAATATGATAAACTCTCAAAATCAACCAATGCCTAAACATTAATGGGAATTATTGCAAGTTTTTGTAATTAGTTGTTGAAATACTGCTGCACTATTTCATTTCGTATTTCTTCTTCTCTTATATGCCAGATTATTTTCATTATCGTTGTCCATCCAACTGTAGGACCTCCTCTTGTGGAAAATCGTCTTTATGAAAACTTGCGTGAAAACGTAAATATGGGATCGTAATTTAAAACACGATGTTTGGACAAACATCTAAACCGAGATTTTAATACTCCATTTAGTTTTTCAATAATGTTACGAGTTCTCGTAAAATAATAATTGTAATTATTCTCGGGGTATACTCTGGAGGGCTTTCAAACGGAGTTAGCGAAATTGGTTGCAGAGAATACCTAGAATCTCCTATAAGAAATGAATTAGCACCTCCAACATACCGCTTTTCCAACTTCCAACTTTTATCTTTGAGGCTTACCAAATGGCTGAATCATCCGTAGAAGCTATAAAGCGAGCATTCATGCTTAATATGGTACAGTCATCATCCACAATTATTTGGCAGTAAAGAATGGCTGGGTAGTCTTCCCTATGCGATATGGATACAATCTATTGCTCCTAAAGATCGAGGAAAATAATATTTACTCATGAATCCATCCATAACTTTATTTCTCATATTTACTGCATGCAGACAAGCCTAGAATAATACCCCATAAGTTAAAAAAAAAATAAACATTGCAATTAAATTGCTTAAGAATTATACACTTATCAGTCTTGTTACGTATTTCTTTAGAAACAATTACACAGTAGCGGATTCAGCGTTTATTCGATAATTCCACATGCGCATAGTTTCAAGATTATATGCATTAAATCGCTATAACAACTGGATACCGACTACATGTGCAATGTAAAGCATTGACATTAACACGTCAAGAACAAGTATTGAGAAGCACGCGCGTCCATGTAGACGGAGATTACTTTCATGAAAGCATTCGAAAACGTTGGAAACGACTATCTAATTGGGCGAGTACGTATAGGAAACTCGATATTACATATCCATGCATATCCATACAAATCCGGCAATAAATTGGTTTCGTACGATGGGGAATTATAAAATTTAGAAATACTCGAAACCGGTCGCGTTCGAAGAGATTTTACTACTTCCTGCTAGAGGTGCAGTCGCGTAGTACTGGCGGAAAGGAAAATGGACTTCCTACGTTTGTTAAATGGTTTAAATTAGAACATTTTCTGTGAGGAATACCTAATTAGAGATTCACCGTCTGTAAGATGGAATTAAACGATCACTTTCTGGAGTATTAACGCGAAATGTATGTGAGAAACTATGCAGGTAATAATTTCCTTTGCTTGGGAAAGAAATCTAGATAGAATTTAAATCCGATGGTGAAAATTGTTCTCATCTTAATCTTACCCAACATCTTCAAGTTCAAATAAATAAAATATACACGTTTTCATCGAAAATAAACCTGTCAGAAATGGGATGAATGAAATCGACGATTGAAAATGAAAGCAATATCATTTATACAGGGAACTGCAATTATCTTAACGACCAAAAATTATCGTAAATGCCTTATTACGAGATATAATCAGATAATTGCAGCACTAAATTAAGTGAAACTGGGTGCTATTAGACCTGTATTCATGTCAAAACTAGTAAATATATCTGTTATGTCTTGTTTCTGAATCGTATAACTTCATTAATCTTTCTATACATTATCTAACTTAAAGGAATCATAATAAAATTAACTAAAAAAGTAGTCGAATTTCAGGAAGAAAAGAAATTTACGAAAGTTATTGCTTTAATGCACGTATCTTCCATATGTCATATGTGATATAGCTGCACATATTTGAATTACAGATGAGAAACTTTTGACTTTTACTTAAAATAAAACCTGCAAAATTCGTAATTACATGTTTTATAACAAGTATTTTTTTTTTATTTCCATAACTGCACGTGTAACTATGTTAATTTACATCATATTTGATATTGTATGCTTACATTTTATATTATTTTTAAATTATGTTCTAAGCCGAAAGTGTTAATTCACGTATTACACATTGTATACATCAAACTGAATACTTCTGGCATAAATCTTAGAAAAAATATCTTCTCATGTTGTCTTTTACTTTGGTAAAAATTGCCTCGGTTAGATAGGGTCTACGCCACTGTTTCGAAGGAGAATTCTTTATAAGTTTCTCTAACTACAACAAAAGGCTTGATGATGTTGAACTGACTTGATGATATTAATCTTTAAGGAAATATTAGAGGCCAATTAGGTTCCTTTACTTTTGGTGGAGGTGCCAGAGTTTATGAAAATACTGCGATTGTAGGCCAAATTATGCTAGTTATTAAAAAGTAGTTTTAATTTCTCTTTAAATTTGTGTTATTAACGATAAAATATTTAGAATGATACATATAGAAAGATGGGTTTTGAGATATTTCCTTCGATATTAGTTAAATTGAAGGGATTAGAACTCAAACCATCTAAGTAGCAGAAAGCTAATTTTAGGATATATATGGCCCATTTTCTTATCAGTTTTTCAATTATCTTGATCTTTGACATTGACCTATTTTAATGTAAATTTGTTGACATTTTTTTTTCATTTAGTTAAGTCCGATTCTTCATCGTCCAATAGAATTTGTTTGTGTAGGTATCCCTTTAGATGTTTTTATCTCCTTCAATTCTGTTGGCCTCTCGGATTTATCTGGTTCAGCCTGATTTCCTTAACTTGAGATGATGACTTCTTTTCCTCTTCGTGCATCAAATTCATATAAAAATCCTGATATACAGAGGGAGTAAATTCAAGTAGTTCCTTTAAAACATTAGGTTTCATTCCTTTTGAAGAAAGTTCAATAAAAGTAATTATCTTCTTACATAGTTTTCCACGAAAAATTTTCAAAGAAGCAAAATGGAAGTTCTTCATCCAAAGGTCTTTTGAACTGGAACGAGTGTTGTGCAAATAATAGATCTTATTTGTAGTGGACAGAAGCACAGGGAAAGCTTTTTGTAAATCAAAAAAAAAGATAGCAAGATCAACTCCTTTGCTATGTTCAATGTTTGCAACCTTATTATCTGCAGCCTTCCGAACCTGTTGGTGTTTCAGATGTGCCTCATCTGTTGCGTTCTTGCCAAAATAAATGTGCTATTTTCTTTATATTTTCAAAGATTTTCAGAAGTCTAAAAGATTAAAACTCTAATGAGGTAGAAAGGGCATAAAATGTTTGTAAATTTAGTAAAAAGAATGTTGTTGTTATAAAAAATGTCTTTGAACCTTGAAAAATCAATGGAAACGTTGACAAAGGCGAGAAAAAGTACACACCCCAATAAGCAAATGATCTATGTTGCTATAAGCATATTACCCATGTTACTACTCATGATTTCCAGCTACGAAGCGGAAAGGGCTCTAACAAAAGCTGTTTCGAAACAAACCATCAAGCTAGGGATCATTTCCAACAAAATTTCTTTAAACAAGAAACAAATTCAAGGTATTGCATTAACATTATCTGTGGATACGATTCCTGACTTAAACAAGTTTCATCTCCATCCATTACAAGCCAAAATTTAGTACATGATTCTGAATAAGGAAACTTTGCAAAAACAATTTTTCAACACATATGTACTTAGCACAACAAATAATTACGTCATTCAAAGCTAACGTAACCGACTACCAATAAATGTCCTCTAAGGAAAGATAATAACACTCACTTTTTATTGATCAATAAACATCTAAAAGGTCATTAACCCATCTATCCGAGGTCCTTATCGATCACGAAGGATAATTTTCTGCATTCCGCGGAACTTGCGAATGCGATAATTGATTCGTTTTAAGGGTACTTACTTCCAATACGTAACATTAGCGCAGAGCTCTCTTAGTCTGCTCTATTGTTACTTTCGCGTCGTTCCTAAATCAATGTTAAGATGTCAAGACCACACTTCGACCGCTCAGAGGTGAGAAAGGTGCTAATCTAACCGCGTTCGATCACGATCGCTCTGAAATAGTAAGCGGATTCCGCTGAATGGCGAAAATTGTGAATTGATGCGGATTCTTTATTGATTACTGGCTTGGTATGGCGAAATTATAATGTGGACACAGGTGTCGTGGATTTTTGAATTCGTGAATTCCTTCCGCAAGCGATATTCATTAGAAATATGGCCTGAAACAGCGATTATTTATTGCAAATGGAAGTGAACGTAATGTTGAAAGTGAAGTTTTTCGTCAAGTTACTGCGGGCTAATGAAAAATAGGAATACTTCTTTGATAAGAACAAAAAGAGTATAATCATATAGAGTGATAGGTGAAATGAAAATTTGCAATGTTTCACATTGATTGAATTAAGTTCCCAAATGTTCATTTTAAGTTGGACATTCATTTGGGGAAAATCTTTGGAGGCTTGCAACTAGGGCAAATCCATACACACTACGCTACACGAAAATGGCTTACGCCCGTATCATTTTCAGATAGTGCAGAACTCACAACCCAATGATTATATCCTTAGGCAAATCTTTTGTACTTGGATTTCGAAAAATGAAGATTTTATTTCGATTATACTGTTCTGTGACCAAGCGACTTTCAGCAGGAAAGAAATCAGTAATTTGCACAACGAGCATGTATGGGATACTGAAGCCCACATTCAATTTTAGAGAATCATTTTCAGCACTATTTTTCTGTGAATATTTTGGGACTTGGTAATGTTCTGCTTGAGTCGTACATAACAGTGCAATGTACAAAGATTTCCTGCAAAATCAGCTTTCGTTATTGCTTGAGGACGTCCTTCTGAATGTACGGCAGCAAGTGTGGTACCAACAAAACGGAGTTCCTGCGCATTACGTACAAATTGTATTGTTCGGTTACTACGATACTAGTAAACAAAACATACTGACTTTGGCTTTCTTAAACAATTAATTCAACATTTCGAGCCTAAGCAAAGATGAGTTTTCTATTGTCGTCCAACTTGCTGTATATGCATGTCCTCTTTATTCATTGGTGTTTAATCTTCTTCGTCTCTCCACTGAGCTCAGTGCAAAGGTCTTATGAAAATGTTACTGTTTTCTGGCGTATTGCCGCACTGCTAACAATCTATTGGTTAGTTGCATCAATATAAGTTAAAATTTAATTTCAGATTAAGTTAAAATGTAAAAAAAGATGGAATGTGATAGTTTTTCTACTTAATTAACTGCAGTTGTCAGATTTCGTCTGTGCTTTAATTTAATTCTGGATTAATTTTAATTTTGTCGATGATCATGGCATAATCAAAGCTAAAAAAATGAAAGAATAATCGATATTACAAACTAAGTAAGAGCCATAAAATCAGGCACATGAAAATTCGTAACAATTTGTTCTAGTTTTCTCAATTAATGAAGCGATTTTATTCAAAATAAAAACGTAACACGAACAAAAGGTGCAATCAAAAAGGAATTAATTGCCTAGCGACAGTAATTGACAATTAAATTTCTTTTTCGCACATTTATCTACAAACCTTCCAACATTAAGACGCAAAATATATTAAGAAGATAATTAACTTCTTCCTCTGCTACCACTTTCATTTCAGCGCGTCGTTACACAATTGTCTCGCAGGCAGAAATAATTTGTCCGTTTCCATAACTTGAATGGACATTCTTAATTATGACTTTTAATACCGCGAACCATTGACTAATCCGACAACATCGTCGCTGCCGCTTTTCGAAGCTATTGTTCGCTGTTCGCATTAAAAAAAAGCGGCGATTCTCACCGTTCAAAGAACGCAGCTCATTATTACGCATTAATGGAGTGAAATTAATGATTTATGCTAGCCTTTTTCGGCATGTATGTCCAGCGTTCAACAAAATAATTACCACGGCCTGCCGAACGTGGGTTTATGTAACAAAGCCGTTATTATTATTGCCACTAAACGTTGCATAGACCGTAATTTAATAACCCAGCATGGTTTTTTATTGTTTACTACCTGAATAACACGACAAAAAAAAATCTAATTGTAACACGGTGCATATGAATAGCGCTATATATGCTAAGTTGCAGGCAGTTATTACGAAATCCATTTTCATGAATATACGCGTGCATAAGATTTAATGCTCATAAACCTAATTATTTTTTTTTTTGCAAAATGCAATAATAAAGTCATATTAAACAATGTTTTCAAAAACTAATAAATGAGTTTCCCGACATTCTAAAACTTATAGCTCCTCGCTTACTGTAAGAAATAGAAAGTCGGGGTAACTTTTAATGGATTCAGCGTATCGAAGTCTATAAATGAAGTTGTTAGTTGGAGAGATGTAGGAAAATTATGAAAATTATGAA
The DNA here is from genome assembly GCA_902654985.2 of Oryctes borbonicus. Taxonomy (NCBI): domain Eukaryota; kingdom Metazoa; phylum Arthropoda; class Insecta; order Coleoptera; family Scarabaeidae; genus Oryctes; species Oryctes borbonicus. The sequence continues at coordinate 1,026,415 of LR736894.1, forward strand.
AATTATGAAAAAAAATTCTAAGGAAATTCGGACGATTTCAAAAATGTTTCAAATATTTATTTTGATGACGGTTTCTTATGCAGTTTAACCTGTTGATTACAAGGATTACAACCGTTTTGCGGTATCTTCAATGGTTTTTGAAAAATTTGAGCTTGAATGTGATTATTTTGCTAATAGGAAAAGTAAAGTAAAAGTGTCACCTAATTAAATACATTATTATTATTATTACATATATGTAAATATTAATTTTATCATATTGAATGCTCTGATATGAAATAGATTATTTTTATCTGAGAGTATTTATATTCTATATCCCTGTACAGCGAATATTTGTGCTGATAAAATAAATATTAATTTATTAGTAAAATATATGCAAAAACGTGAATTTATTGAAAGTTCTTCCTATGTATCAGGAGATTAGATAAAAAAAGTATGATGTTCCATTCATAAAATACTATTGGTTACCCTTGTAGCAGGTGTCTGTGGAAAGTCAGAGTAAAAATAGCGCAATTAATATTGTTTATGTTGGCTACCGTGTAAACATGACAATTTGACAACTTCACGATCACAACATTGCAAGTTAATTTAAAAAGATGAGATTATTGTGATTAAATCTGTGATTCCACAAATAATACAATTTAATTCTAAATCTACGAATATCTACAACGGTAAGAAAAGAATAAGCATTTTTGAAAATTGGCAACATGTGTCACACATCAATAATCTGTCATAAAACAGAACTGCCAACAGAAATAATAGCGTTATACAACTCTGTCCAATAAAATAGAACACGTTATTAATCGTTGAAGATAGCAAAGGAGAGCCAATGTAGATAACGGAGAAATGGCTTTTAATATCATTTAAGTTCAAAGGTTTAGATATATAGAGCAGGTAAGATTACAATAAACATATTCATATGATTAATCGTCACTCTATTATACATTAAATAATATAATTGGTGAAAATTGCGCAAGAATGTTGAAAATCAAAATACATTTTCGAAGATCCTAGCAAATTCTTGTGTGATTTACCTTTTTACGTGCTGTTCGACTATTTGTTTACAAACATATTCAATGACGTTGTAATTTAATATTTAACATACTGCTGAATCCTTTGTTTAAAGTTTCGTACTCATCATAATACTAACGCACGAAACCCAATTTCAATTAGTATTGTTATGAATTATGATATTGCGAGCGAGTATCCTAAACTTGCGATAAGTCGTCGAACAAAATCAACAAAGCAACTTAGATAACGACATTCCAAATCTCTAGTGCATATTTTCGATATGGTTCTTTAATAATACATTTTAAAGTACTCCAAACGAAAATGGAACAATGCATGGAAAGACCTAAACAAAAACAGGTAGAGAACGTCTAATTTTAGGTTATGTTTTGATTAACTAAATATTGCGTTTTAGAAGAAAAAGAAACGGGAAAAAATCGCCGTAGGCGATGAATCTGTTAGCTCTAGTGTTGAAAAAAATGATTCATTGGTGGAAGAACCAGCTGAAGTAAAACAAGAAATAAAAGATGGCAATTCCGTTGAAGAAATTACTATTCATGAAGATGAAACTGTCATTACAAAGAATGCTGAACCTCTTGAAGAGGATAAGCAACCTTGTAAAGAAGCAGAAACACCAAAGGAACAAACATCTAATGATGACACATCCATGAAAGCCGAAAACAATGTAATTAAAGAAATCGCTGAAAATGAACAGCCAGAATCTCTTACATTCGATAAGATTATAATGAAAAATAAACAAATTATGAAGACTGTAGAGCAGATAAGTCAATTTTACGATGAATACAATTTAAAACAAGGATTAAAAACTGAACCACCATTAATAAAATGTACAAATGAGATTAGATTCAAACCTGAAAAAATAAGACCCTACACTGAGGCGCAGTTACTATCTTTATATTCAAACTCTGAAATGGAGACATTGCAGCAATTCTTATTTGGGTTCGTCGAATTCGAATTGAAAGGCGCACATATAAAACAACATCTACTATATGATTTGTTAGAACAATATTTGCAAAACAAGAATAAAATTACAGCGAATAATTTGGAAATGGAACAGACAAGACAGGAATATTTCGAAATACAAAATCAATTGTGGTCGCTGCATTCTTCAGTTGTTAAAGAACAAGGGGAATGCCAAGATGGCAATATTGTGCAAGCAACGCATACTTATAATAAGGCCACGTTTCATAGGAGTTCCTTTCAGGCTATGAACACAGTTTTGAATAAAATTCGACAATTATCAAACGAGTTTCATGTGCTATATTCCTATTCAGCAAGTATTAATAAATTACAGGTATGTTTACCGTTGCATATTACATAACCAATATCTAAATAAGAGTTAACCGCAAGTTTATTAGTTGTTATTGGATAGATGGCCCCGAAGTAGTTATTAGTTATTGTCTAATAAATAGTAGCTTTATGTTCGTCACTTCTTGTTCAATTGATGGCGCTATAATATATCTCATTTATTAATTTTAGATTGAATTATTCATCCAAAATTTATGCAATAACTGTGTTAATGCAACCAATATATCGAAAAATTCGCCAGTTACTTTAAATCTGAGTGATAATCCACAAGATGTGCAAGTTCATCTGCAAGAATTAAAAATATGCATTTCAGTATTGTTTCAATTTCAAAGGCGATTGATTCGAGATGTTGATTTCATCAAAGAAACTCGAGGGTGGCTTCAAGATCTTGTCGCTATCTTGTTGAGGGTTGCAAATTACCAAGATCATTTGTTTTTACTGAGTCATATATTGAGGTAAAAATTGTAATGAAATTTACATTTATAATATTCTTAAATTGTTCTTTTTAACTTGTAGGTGTCCACCAGGGATCGGAACTTGGGCTTCCGCTTTTGTTCAAACTCCTCTACCACCAAATGAGAATGATTCACCTTTTAGTAGTTTCGAAATTAATCATATCATGACCATTTTGGCTTTGCTCCTATTACCAATCGAGAAAAGAGATCAATTTTTGGAGGAGGTGAGTTTGTTAATTTTGCTAATTTTTCGAATAAATTGAAATTATTTTTGTTGATTATTTAGCTTATGCAGCTTAAAGATAATCCAATGGAAACGCCCTGGGTGATGGTTGATTCCGATGGTGAAGAGGATGAAGAATCTTCTGGATTGTCTTTGAGAGAAAACGATTTAGTTTCATTATTTAATCAACTTCCAATTGATGATGTATTTCGTATGCTTTTAAAAGTTCAACATAAAGATGGACAGGTATACCAAGTTGTAAACCTTCTTTAAAAAAACTAAATCAAATAAAATCAAAATAAATGCTTCAACAATGAAAACACCATATATACATATCTAAAATCATTGTGCAGTATGAACATTTTCAGGATTACTTAGATGGTAGCCAAATAACCGAACACCACATCCTTCGACTTCTAGCCTTCTCAACGATGATCTTACGTATTCTCCAAAACGGTTTACAAACTTATGCACAAAATCGTTACAATCAATTTGCCAAGAGATTATGTCGAATGGTCAGACATATAGTGCAATATGCCACAGATCTTTGGGATTACTTCAAAAATACACAATGCATCAACGATACCGCGATGTTGGAAAGAATACAGGTTGAATATGATGCATTCTTTTTGAGAGCAATCTACTGTCTATACAATTCAAAGAAGATGGGCGCGTGGCAATTTTTAGCTGTCGTTCCATACAATTTAATTTCTCGAAGGTGTTTGTGGAAAATTTTTTATTTTCTACATGATCCTGACAGTTCTGTTAAAACAATTTTGGATCCAACGGACAGGACTGATTATAGTGAGAAATTATGGGATATGAATGTTAGGAACCAATTTGAGGAGAAATTGAATTCGTTGGAGGATTCTGAGTCTTATTACCTGCTTAATACATTTGCTAATATGGCTTTGCTGAGGAAATCGGATGATATGGATTTCATTGAAGCAGCTACACAAGATTTATTGCAAGTAAGTAATGTGTTGGGTTTGGGAAAATCCATATTTAAACTTCTAACAAAGACTAAATTAAAATATTACATATAGACATATATAGTAATTACCAATGCGTAAAATTAAAATGTTTGCAATTTTATAGGACGATTACCTAAAAAGTGGTCTAACTAAATTATTTTTTAAAAAACAGAACGCCTGATATATTATATCATTCGTACATGCCTTGTATATGATTTTGATCTGATTTATTTTAATTTTCCTTTATGCAGATTGGATTTATAAGTGAAGCCACGCAAGAAAATTGTTACAAAAACGCCAGGATCCTTTTAACTCACATAACATCGAGATATTCTTCATTATTCTCCTATATTTTACGAATAGTTGAAATGAACATCGACAAGATTGGCTCTCTATCTTTATATCTCTATGAAGAATTGCCTATTTCCATATGGAAACCTGACGATAGTGATATAATGATTATTACGAAGCTGCTGAAATCAAGTCCAATCAATCATAATGGTAGCAAATTGGCACGAATGATTATTTCAAGATTAAATTGGGATTTGGCTGGTGAATCTTTGTTTATCCCGTACACTTATCATTGTAAAATTGCTTTATTGGTGGCTGAGATTGTACAGGAAGAACCTGCATATTCACAATGGGCCTGGCAAACTTTATTTAGGTTACGGCTTCATTACACGGATAAGGGTTTGACTGATTTCGGGAAGATATTTGAACCAGAGAGATACGATGTGTTAAGAAGAGGTGAACGCAATTTATAATCTGTCAACCCTTCATTTTATTTTTAAATTATTTTTAGGCCTTAAGGAACAAAATTTAATTTCTTCATTTTTATCACTTCTAATGACAACGTGGGGTCATCTAGTTCCTGTAGTCTGTTCTAAAGGATTCGACCAAATTCTATTCTTGCAAATCAATCAGAAGCATGAAGCTGTCCTCCACGTATTAAACCTGGTCATCCCCCTCTTTTTAAATTGTCAAGAGACTCTCGTCAATTGTGAGAAGTTTCAAAATATTATCGCGGGTGCGCTCAATGCTGAAAAAGGTTATTTACATCTTGCGAAAAGCTTAATCGGGGTTCAAAATATTGTGATGCAACAATTTGGGCATTTAATAGAGAATCAGATTTTAAACTATCATAATTATGGGGTTGAATCAGCTAAATATGTCGTACGTATTTGGATTCATAGCTTAGTATCTGTTCCTCATTGGAATAAAGATTATGGAGTGATGTACTTATTGGATGTGATTGTTAGATCGAGTTTTTTAGATAATGATTCTTTAACTTGTTGTATTGCCATCGTAAAGGATTTATTGCAGGTAATTTGAAATCAGTAGAAGTTTGTGTTGAAAGTAAGAATTTGTATTTTTTAAGATCGTTTCACCTCAGGATCAAACTTCCACGATTAGTTCACTTTTTAAATGGGTTACGCCGTCGCAAGGAACTTTATTGATCAATAGCTCGTTAGCGAGTTACCCCTGGCTGGCTTGTTTAATCATCGATCTCGAATTTGAAGAAAGGGAGAGACAAACTGGTCTCTGGAGGGAAATCCTGAGCCAGTTAGAGAATCAGAAGGGAAGAATCAATGTTGATTTAGCTATTAAGGTTAGCAATTTAAACTTAATTTTTGTACAGAGTAATTTCACTGAATTATTTTTTCATGATCTTTTCAAATACGTTTTTTTTTGTGTTCTAGAAAGCTGCAAACTTCTTGAAAGTACCATCATTCTCCTCTGGATCCCTATGCATATTCCGCTGGGCCCAGCAAGCTCTAGATAGCAAGATTGATCATCCTTTGTTGCCTTTGATGTGGCAAAAATTTTTCAATCTATATTTGTATCGGCTTCCAGTAAGGTACTTATATTTGAGCATTGCGCTGAAACCTAAAAAATTATCATTTTTAATTTGATTTGCAGTGGATGTATTGGAGAGAAATTTTTTGAAGGTGTTATCAATTTCCAATTCCAAAAGCGGTTGAAACGCCATCTAGCAGAATGCGTCGCACACTATCAAAAACAATACGATCAAGCGAAGAAGGAAGATTCAAATCGAAAATTATTCTACGAAGCAACTCTAGGGTAAATCACAAATAAGATGAAGGTTGTATCGATTTAGAATGACCAAATGCAATTTTTAGTATCTTTAAAGCGTATAGTTTATGGTTAGAAGAACCTACATTGCAAGAATCTACGTTATATCTACCAAGTTTACCTCCGGAATATAAACCAAATTACTTGTCTTTGATTTTCCAAGGGAATACTGTAAGGAAATTCGAAGTAATGATTAATTTCATTCTAGTATCATAATTTTTGCAGACACCTTGGATGGAATTTGTTAACACTTTTCTGATACACGAAGATCAACAAAAAGCATTGAAGTCATGGCGATCTGCTAATTACAGAGAAAAAAGCAATGTAAATCAACCATTACCACACCCAGGGAATAGAAATGAACCTGAAGACCCTTGCGAGAGGATAATTATGCGTTTGAAGACTTACGATGTGCCAAAAGATCCCCCTGCTATTAGTATCCAAGCACCTATAGTTCCTACATTTGAATTGAAGGATAAAGAAGACATGTTCAAGTCTTTAGATAGCGTTTTTAAAACGATATCAACATTTGCTCGGTAAATTTTACTTGAATAAATTCTCTTCATCTTCAAAGATCACCTTGTTATATTTTTCTTCAGCGAACATGGTCTAAATTGTTCAGAATACAAGACCTTAGATTGTATGTACCAGGAATTAGTGCCTCAGTTATATATTTCTGTGATAAATAAGATTAAGAAACAAGTGACTTGCATCGGACCAAATAAATCATCGCATTGTTCAGGACCTGCGGTAATAGTCTTGCAGGCAAAGGAAGCTAGAGTGAACGAAGGTATACGTCATCAAATTGATATTAATAGAAGGAATTACGATACCCTATTGAAGAAATTCATGTTACCACCATCGCAGTATGTTTGTGTGAGTGCTGTAGCATTACTTCAAGCAATTAGGTAAGTATTCACGATTAATAATGTGAGTAGTTGAATATTTCATTAACTTGAGTAGCACGAATAATATTCTTTGTCAACTTGAATCATTACAACCCAATTCGCCATGTAAGAAGTAAAATACTCAAATTATTTCCAGCAACTTACGAACTAAATTGCTTATGGATTCATCGACATTAGAGATGGGTGTCGAGTTATTCTACCACATTTTAAGCTTGCTAAATGAAGAAATTAACACTTACTTGCCGGGGAAACATTTATATTCGCAATGTTTGGAGCTATTAGGCCAGGTATTGTGATAATTTTATGTTCACAACGTATTAAACACCTTTATTTTAGTCTCATATACATGGTAGGGAATTTGAACACCCAAGGTTACTTAATAATATCTTAGAAAAGCCCGAATTGAGGGTGTATCTACTTCCACACTTTGTACCAGTCAATTCAGGCACTGCTAACTTTATTCTTATGTATTCAACGATATGTGATAAGATTTTAAATAAATACGATGTTGCTTTCGCATTATTATCTAAGGTATGATTGCGATAACATACATAAAGTAAAATCGTTAATTTTAATCGTATTTTACAGTTTGATGTACATTTCTGGTTAAAAACAAAAAATCCCAAATTAGCACAACGATCAAAGTTTATTAATATCCTTGTAGAAGCTTTGCAAACATTAGGATTTGAACCGCATGCAGATTCAGCTTCTCTGCATGCTTTATTAAGAAAACATCTAATTTCCATGCTCGATCACCAGTTTCCAGAGCATTTCGGTGAAATCCTAATCATTTTATTGAAAGCAAGTAATTGCGGGATGGATACCGGTTACATAGCCGTCAACGTTTGGCTGGATTTCCTTAATTACCTCTCGAAGCCCATAGAACTTAATATCTCTCTTCCGCTAAGGGATCAAATCAGATTATATGCACAGAAACAGAGATTATTGAGGCATACGGAATTATTAGAAACAGCTTCGTTGCTTAGTAAACACTTCACACAAGAGAGGTTTCAATACGGATTGTATGGGTTATATCCGAAAACTAGGAATTACATTGAGGTCTTCATGGCTTTTCATGGGATGATCGGACATGCCCTAGTTATCAGCACTTTGAACATGCATCCTGGAGTTCTAGGAGATTCTCTTTGTGAAATAATTTGGCCTTATTTACGTGATATGTTCTCTCCATGGGTGATGCCGTATTGGATGCAAAATATGAAAGGGAACATGGCGAATTGGATCAAACAATTGACTGATGATAGAGCTGTGATTTTACCATGGATACCTTCTGATGGTCCATTTGCTGCTAAGAGCGTTCATATGTTTCTGGAATGCATAATGTTTGTTGTACAAACATTGCCTGGTATGCAGAAGTGGGTTGAAACGTATATTTCGATTTTCATTGTGAATTTTTAGCTTCTGGAAAGATTTTAAGCTTTGTATGGCATTGGTATGTAACGAATTATGCTCATACCACAGTGAAAGATCATATATTAAACGTTGTTCATGGATCTTTCTTATCGTTACCATGGCAGAATTTTTGGCCCTCGATAACTGACTTGGAATTGATGTTGAAGGTAATCAAAATAAGTATGGTGATCTTCAACCTTAAATGAAGTGCTTCGTTGGTGTTTTGTTGCTTAGTAACCATGTTAAATGGGTATTACTTGAACTATTGCTTCTTGGGCGCTTTCTTCTTTTGTATTATTTATTTGTAATGTAATTTTCTGAATTTCTCTTTATTTTTCTAGGTGGTTGAACAATATTTACCAGAGTGTCACGTCTTTCTTGGCCATATATTTATGTCAGTGAACTGGCCAGTTTGGCTAACGAACATAGTCGACGTGACTCCAATCCAAGTTAGAGTGAGGGTGCTCCATAGTATACTAATCTTACTCATCAAGCTGTCAAACGAACCTAAAGTTCGCGCTAACCATACAGATAAAGCGAAAGGTTTACTTGTTCAAGCGGAATGCTTTGATTGGAGCCTTATCGATCAAGAAATGTACCATCAGATAATGGATTGGTATGTAATGAGTTGCGATCCTTCTGTTATCTTCAAATTGGATCCTTTGGATTTAGATTTTCGAATATTAAGGTTAGTAAATTTCAAATAAAACATCATTCACAAATATTCTATTAATTTGTGCATTTTATTTTACAGTTTTCTGAGTGCTGTGGCTCACTATACGAAAACCACACAGTTATCTACAGATTCTTTTGAAAAGCGTCATATTTATGTTCGTAGTTATATTAAGTTGGTAACAGTGTACGCATCCAGGCATAAGAATTCAATTGCCTCCAAAGAGAAAGACTTGCAACACTTAATAACCAACCAACTAACTTATTTGGAAAGATATCGAAATCAACAAGAATTGAATGTGCTTTTTGGAACATTCCTGGAAATCCTGAATATAAGCAGCATTTCGTACATTACGCAAAAGACTTTTGAGGAGTACATTAGTAATAAATCAAAGGATGCCACAATAATGAATGCCGTATTAAACGGTTTAGGGCATGCAGTCTGTGATATTGAGGCCGCTGCAAATATTTACGAAATAACCTTACTAAGCTACTTTGCTAATGAAGGTTTGTTCTAGATTCATCATATTGAAATAATTTAATCGAATTTAATGTAAATTTTTCAGTTATCCAAAGCAAAGTGATTACTTGGAAGAATGTGATATCTGTAATAACTTTTAACGTATCCAAACAGGCTGATTTGGAAAATATTCTTGTGAAAAAAGGCTGTGTTCTAACTTTACATGCTTATATGCTGCAAAAAATCGAAAAAGCTCTTGATTATCGACATTTAATTAACAGTTGTTTAGAATGGATGAGAAATATTAAAATGAAGTACATCAATTAGATTTGTATTTTTTAAATTCTAAATTAAATCTATTTCAGCGAGGAAGTCGAAGCTAAAATCCCTTTGCTTTGGCATGATGTATTAACGATGTCTTTAGATTATTGCGAAATCGATGAAGCATGTTCTGGGATTTTATTGCATAAGTTTGCGCAGACCTTAATCACTTGCGCCGAAGAACACGAAGGCCCCAAATGGGGACGTTCGATCCTAGGTGCTATAGGTATAATCAAACCTACAGTATCAATACAGTAAGTTATTCCATGACTTTCAAATGTTGTTCTTCATTCGTTCATGCTTTTAGGTTTAAATTTCTATGCAAGGCTATTGCAGGATATGTATTAGCTCAACTACCTGAAATGAGGGGAAATCCTCAAACAGTACGTCGAATTGTCAATGCCCCAGGTACTGTTGGTCAACCTGGAGGTAACATGGAGTGTCCAAAGGTCTTGCTTAAGTTAGATTTTGGTTACACTCAAGGGAAAATTAAAGATTGTGCCGAAGTTGCATTAAAAGAGGTATTTGTTTGTTTAATTAGCATTTATATTAATAGGTTGTGGAACTCACACAACCCATTGAAATAAATACCTCAACTCTGAGACTCCCGTGTATATTTTTTAGTTGTTGAGGTTAATTTTTGTCTCTATTTTAGATACAAAATCCTGCTAATTCCCTTCACAACATTCTTTCCTTTCTGAATACGCTTCTGAATCAGTTTTATATTAAATCGTATTTGAGGGATATCGGATAAAATGGACATGATCTGTATTATATATATTTATATTATTCTATATTCTTATTTTAGCCTTTTATTGTATTATATATCTGAATAAATAAAGGATTTTGTTAATATTGTATGAAATTGAATTAAAATCGAAGGAATTTAACTAATGGCCATTTGCGCCGACACGAAATAAAATTTA
>LR736894.1:1037201-1171635 GCA_902654985.2 Oryctes borbonicus
TAAATTTTATTTCGTGTCGGCGCAAATGGCCATTAGTTAAATTCCTTTTTTTATTTTTTCAAGATTAAATTTTATTTCGTGTTGGTATAACTGGCCATAAACAATACCTATGCTTTGGGCGTGATGGTTCCTCTTTGGTATTATTTTATTGTTTTTCTAACGAATATCAACACATGTATTATATAACTTCACTGCTAGCTTCAAATAGATTTATGGAGGACAAATAGTACAGTAAAATAATCCACAGAGGGCTTCATGTAACGGGCCGGGTTTTTCCCAATACTTCCTTTTCAATTGTATACTTTCTTATTTCAAAGCGGTTTAGCATTTGTTTCAATACTTTACTATGAAGCCCGATTACTTTTTTCCATTTAATTATTTGTTTTAAAACAATGCAAAATGCAAGTTTATGCTGGGAAACGTGGGTGTAGCCAGAATTTGGTCGAGGGGGGAGACTTTTGTATGATCGGCAATAAGAAACGAAAGTGAAATTATTTCAAAGATTGAGGGGGGGGGGGGGGGGGGGGGGGGGGGGGGGGGGGGGGGGGGGGGGGGCATGGCTCCTCCCTGTCCCCCTCTGGCTGCGCCTATGCTGGGAAATTATATTTATTTAAGGACTTTGAGCACAAAAACCAGAGATTAATATTCAAGACTAGTTTGTACACAATGATTTTTTTAAACTATTGAAATCCAACTAGCAACCAAGCATACATTTCTACAAATTATAGTAACCTGTTTTATAACAATTTAAGTTTATTGTGGAATATTCCTAACAGATGTCGCCACCAACAATAAATTTCTTTAAATATTTTGGTCACGATTTGTACTTTCAAATTTAGGCTTTTACCAACTAGAAAGTTGGTATCGCATTAAAGAAATTAAAAATGGTGTGATGTAGGTTGTCAAGTTGTAGCAAAAAAGAAACTTTGTGCAGCCTAGGGAATCTCGTCTCCAAAAAAATCATAATAATGTTGTTTCTTTCCGATCGATTAATCATAGCCGAGGAATAAAGTTCTGATGACTAGTTCGGTTTCCCAAATCACAATGCCAGCACCTTCTTATCACAACATAGAAGGAGGCCTATCAACGTCTGCTTCGCAAGATATTGGTGAGCCACCTTCTTACGAGGAAGCGATCAACCCAAACGGTAATGTAATTCTATTTTTCTTGAGCTTATATAAGCGGAGGGCCTTTGGTAATTGTTTGCAGCACCTCCACCATCATACGATTCCCTATTTGGAAGAGTTCGTGAAGCTAGAAGAACAAGTAAAGGTGTCTTCGATTTCTTTAAAAACATTCTCATTATACTTTTAGGGGCTGGTAAGTCAATTGTTTTCGTATATGGAAATTAATTTAAAATTTATTGCTCTTTGTTTTATAGTTGGTTGTACAGTTATATTAGGAGTAACAATTATAATACCAATATGTATGATAGTTATGGGACTTATATATTTGCATGACTGCCCACAAGGTGAATATATTCCAGTTTATCTATTAGTTGGAGGTAAGTTGATGTCGTATTTTATCTATATGTAATTATTTGTTGTTTATTTTGCCTTGAAATGCATTTATAAGGTTATTTGATAAGTGAAAGTTAATTGTTGCATTTACATATAAAAAGAGCTTATAAATATATATCTTATACATGGGAAGCTAAAATAACTTTAAAACTTATTTTTTGTTTTTTTTTTTGTAATAAAAATATAATTTTTTTATTTGAAATTTTGTCACTAAGTAAATTTATTGATCACCTTGACCTGTCAAATATAGGTGATTGAATCTTTTGACATATGTCAACTAATAAAGAGGAAAGTGAGGTTAGCAATTCATTATCGCTAGCAAATGCTAACAGATTCAAATTTATAGGTATTTTCGGTATATTGAAGCAATTATTACATTTATCTACAAGAGTACGGCAAAGAGAAGAAGAACGTGAAGAGGAACAATTAAGACAATCACCCACGCAAACTTTACTAAACTGCTTCATGCTAGGTTGGTTCATCATCGGTAAGTTTTTGTCTTATACAGGCTGTTCTATTGTTGTGTTTATTTTAAGAGGTTGTAGATCTCGTAGAAATAAATCAATTTGCTAAGAGCCTCCCATATACAAATTGGAAAATAAGGGAAATATTTCACATATGAAATAAGTATGGCACTGATCTTCTGTTATTTAAGTTGATGCCAAGTTCACGAATTTGGCATTATGAGAAATAATTTCATGCCATTTTCAAATGCTGTTGCGCCATTTCCAACTTCCTCGTCTACATTTTCAATTTCTCCACCGTTTGCATTAACAGTGATACATTCTAACCAATGTCCAAATCAAAATTATGTGTATCGATGGAATAAAAGGAAGTAAAGCTTTCATGTTTGCAAGATTCTTTTAATTGAGTTTAACGGATTCATTATATTTCATTTCTGAAGTATTAATCAGTTGGTCGAGCCTCTTCTTTCAATATTTATAACCTCAAACTGTTCCTTTACAAAATCTTTCATAAACATTTTAAAAGAATTCTCTACTTTAGATTTGAACCAACGTGTTTTTGAGAAATTTATTTGCTCTTTATTTTCTGTAAATTGTCTCCTGTTAATTGCTTTACTAATATTCTCAAAGCCAAAAAAGTTCATTTCATTTACAAAAAGGATTCTGTTTTTTTGATTCTTTGTTAGTCCCAATCTAGTCAGCCACTAAATAAATCCGCCCCAAATATTTTATTGGGTCCTCTTCAATTTCGATCAAATTTTTGACCAGATGTATATATGGGTCTTATGGGAATTATGCGAAATTATAGCTTTGTAAGTAATGTGGTTGGACCACTAGCCAAGTTTTTGAAAATGCCAGTTATTTCATGTCGTGACAGCAATAAATAAATCATCAAGTTTTTTCTTTACTTTTTTTCGATTCACCTTTTTGGGTACACAATAGCTTAGTTGTAGACTAAAAGTTCAAAATTTTACCACAAAGTGACATAAATCTTGTGAAAGATTTGCATCGTGCTTTAACGGATTGTATCTGGTGAGAGAATGACTTTGTGAAGCTGACTCCTTCCTCATTTGTAGCCTGTCAATACGTCATGAAGCTGTGGAAGTGGCGTTTTGATTCCTCAAATAATTACTCAACAAATAGTTATCCATGTTCAAATTCCATGAAAAAATGTAATTCGTCAATTTTGGCCGTTTTTCAAAAGGGACACCTCGATTTGAATTTTTTGATACCATTGATAAGAGCCCATCTTGTTTGTCCAGGAAGAGTTTATTTCATTTTTTAAACTTTATACGTGCTTTATATATCGTGCGTTGGCCCATCATTATTAGTCTTAAATACTAGAATTCCTCTCGCCAAGGGGCCGCACCAGTTAGTCAAGGCAAGCTCAGCCATTCTGAGAATGGAGCTTGCAATGTCATCACTTGTGACCTCATCGTTATTTCTTTAAATACCCTGTTGTCTCACGAGCTTTAATGTTATCGAGATGCTTCGTTATGTGTCGTGTCAACAAGTTGATTGTTTTCATAAACTTGTGCCCGAGTCAAAAACTGTCGCACGCACTACCTAAGGCGATCGAATCGAAGATCTCATGGATTTGCAAACCATTTCGCTCTCGTAAAGTTCTAAGTTCTACAACCTGTTAATGTAAACGCGTCAAGCATAAGAAGATTCTGTTGTAAGTACTAATTGGGAAATTATAAATTTCCTATTTCTTTTGTAGGTTCTGTTTGGGTTTACAAAGAATATGAACCAAATTACGATCAATCAAAGAACGACGGTCAATATTGTAATAGAAATCTTTACCTGTTCGCTTTCTGGCTTATAACGTCTGTGTATATACTGTTGGGTACGATAACCCTGTGTCTGTGTTCGTTAAGCATAGCAAGTATTGTTTTGCAACCGAAGATTTCCGAATTCGAAACGGAATCGACGGAGAATATACGGCGGCGTCAATAGGTGGCGAGAAAAGAACAATAAAGTTCTTCTCTCTTTTCCAAAACATCCACTACGATATCGTTAATTAAATAATTACTTACTCAAGCGTACAGTACAAGTGGTCTGAAGATGCCTTGCCGTTTTTTAACAATCCGCAGTTTTTAATTACATCGTTCTTTTGGGGAATCTTTTAAGGAAGCATCTTGTATACATTGGATAATTAATACGATATTATTGATGATATAATGTACATGATATATTTTTTATTTCTACGTATCTTTAAGGCATCTGTTTATCTGTGATACTAATATTCTGATTTGAGGTTTTGCAAGATTTTTTCTCTCCCATCGAATGTGGTTATAGGAAATTTTTTATTTGTTACGTACAGATATAGTGCAACGAATGTTATTTTATTTTTTTGTTATTAGGTAATTGTAGGCATATATAGAGTTTGAGCTGATTACGTAGTCTTTATACGTTAAAAATAAATACTTATTCTCATCGTTTAATTTAAAAACCATTTATTTATTTAATTCATTTTGTTTTCAGCAACATATTTTCGTGAATATAAACATTTCAATATACGTACAATGTCGTATCGACAAGAAATCGCTTTTCTAATTGTATTGGTTGTGATTTAGGTTGTTAATTAGATGCAAATCATTCAAATTTAAACGAATATCCTTTCTAATCTCAAACAGATAGTGGAATGTTACTAGCTAAAGTCTCGAAGTAACGCGATCTCAAATAAATACTTTATCTCGTTTAAAAGTTACATAATTAATGTAAAATTACGTCGAGAGTTTCACGATTTGCATTTTTGATTACGTTATCGGAAACTGCATAAACAATGACATCATGAATATGTTTTTTTTTGCCGATATCGTTCTGTAATATGTCTTGATATTTTAAAAGACTGCGAGAGGATACCAGACTTGAACTTCACTTTCAAAACAAGCTGTTTATATAACATCTATTGCAATGTGGACTCTGATTAGATCAATAAATTTTGTTGGAAAGAAGAAAATTGCTTGCAAGTTCTTTATACTTCGAAATAATGGCAGCTACCCCTAAACACTTCATATATTTTTGATAATTAAATTAATTTTTTTATGTAAAAAGAGCTCGCTCTATATATATAGACTGTTTTATTTTTAGTTGTATATATTTTTAATTCATCTAATTTAATTATCACCTAATCTTATTCATATTTTACCATTTATAAAGTTACCAAATAAGATTATACGCAATTCATGTTATTAATAAATCACTACACTATATCTGTATGCACTAGGATTTTATTAAATGCTATAATAATATGTATGAAACTAAACTTTTACAAGACACACTTATATGAAAGAACCAATAGTTTACGTTGATTTCTTCTTTAAATGATGTGCATTTTCCATTGTAACTTTTGTATCGTAAAACATTGAAAAATAAAACTTGTTATTTTATATTTGTACATAACATTTTTACAATTCATTAATATTACCATCGTCATCATCATCATTATTATTATTATTATTGTTACCAAGTTTACAATGCGCACCATTGATATATAGAAATAATCTACCATGTAAGTGAAATATTTAAACCGATAAAATTGTTAATGCTTCGGACAAGTTTATTTTTTGGTGTTTTATTCTTTATACATAAATATATATTATATATACTTGTAATAAAGCAATTACTTTTAGCTTAATAAGGGTTTGAATAAAAAACAATTTTGTAAAGATATACAATACAATATTATACAACCTTCAATTGCTGCTAAGTACAAAAAAAAATGTATTTATTCTATTCCGTTTATCTTTTATTTTAAACCTTAGTATAACATCCATTTATTTATTTTTTAAATAAATGGTATTAATTGAAGATCAAACTCCAATACGTATAGTGATATTTATGGTTTAGCTCTTGAACTAACACTGCAACAGGTACAGACATATTGATTGTATATTCATTGGTCCTGGTCGATAGGTGGCGCCACCAGGTAATTAAATTTTGCAGTGGGTCTTAGTCTTAATTTAATATTGTCCTAATGTGGTTCTAGTATTAATTTAGTACTTAAAAATTTACGTGAATTTCTAAAGTCACCGAAATAAACAAACAAAACAACCTAATTTGTATATACATTCGCATATATTTGCTATGAATGTGAAGAATAATGATAGCAAGGACTGTGGCGTAGTATGGTAAACAACACATAAGTATCGGCAACCTCCGCACCACACAAGTTTAATTAATTATATAGTACCGGTGACTATTCGGTCACCGGTTGATGATGAGGACCATTCGTGTCCTCGAAAAAACGGCCGTCCCGGACTATTTATTATATTACTATTTAATAAATTAAACTTGTGTGGTGCGGAGGGTGTCGATACGAATGTGAAGAATTTTGTGATTTATAATTATACAATCTTATTAGCTGCCTCGCGTCCTTTATTGAATACGTTGAGGAAGACACCGGAAAATACGATTCTTGAATTCAATAAATCTGAAGCTTTCACAACCGCTAGCTTATCCTTTAGATTTGTCATGACTAAATCCACGCACTAATTTTGTTAGGCGCCCATCATCAAATTTATCGGACATTTTTATAAAGTTTCTTCAACATTAAGCAATTACCTATTAAAGATAATATAGAATAATAGCAGTTGATTGGCCGAACATATGCTTACCGCTACACTTTTCAAAAAATGCAAGCAATATGCAATACATACAGCGCATGTGTGTACCCTAATCTTAGTTCTAAAAGTTAAAAGTTGGGAACTTTTTAAGGTAGCGTTGAGCTTTGAGCTTTTTAAGGTAGCGTTGAATTAAGACAGTTACCTAACTAAATGGATACACACCTTCACTTTTTAAGGTTAATACTAGTACTAAGTTAATGCTAATAAAAGCTGACTGAACCCACCATTAATTTATATAATTTCCTCAAGATTTTTCAAATAATTTTAAATTATAAAATATTCCAAATAATAATTATAAGTACTAATATATTGTAATACTCATTCGATTCCAAATTTTTAAAAAAGATCTAGAGTCGTGCTACAATTGCAAATGATTGGAAATAGCAGTCATTTTTTGACATAATCCCAAAAAATTAATTAATGTGCTTAACACCATTGTTGTGAAATTATGGATCCTTTTCCGAAAACATCGACGGTAGATTTATCTCAAAACTGCACATTTCAAGCAACTTACTTTTCCATATTCTTTATTTGCAGCGTAAAAATGGTACAGGCGACGAGCGAAATCTACAAAGTCAGACTTCAAACGAATCCATGATTTCTGTAATTTTTCCGTGGCGCGGTGAGAATAATATCTTCAAGAGAAGACCGCATTTAGTCTCTTATTATGAGAGTGGTAGAATTATTTCACCGACTGATTTTTACTTGTGCATGATGGCAATATTGCTTCTGGTAAGATTTCTTTTCGCGAAAAGTTATTTCTAATTCATTTTATTCAAGTGTACCTCAGCTGGTTTGATTGTTATTTCAACCTGGTTGATAATACACAGACTTCCTTTCTTGCATTTGACTGATGGTTCCTTCTTCATGGAAGCTAACACCTTTACATTATTCGCGAGTTTGATCAGCATGCCATGTTGTTGGATTACTTGGATCTGCCACTATAATAAGAAAAATTATACCTTTTTGCCGCTAGTAAGTCTTTGATTATGCCTCTAAATTAATTTATTTGAAAAAAAAAAATGAATATTCCAGCTAATTGTTATCCTAGGATTCTCCATTTCAATCTTATCAATCGGTATTAGCATTGGATTGGTTCAGAAATCGAAGATAACTTTCGACGGGACTTCCCACCCGCCCAAGTTACTTCCAACGCGTTTCAAGGCCGAACTGAACGACACTTTGGCCAGCACAATGTCTCTTTATTACGTCAATTCGAATTATCGTTATGGTTGGGATAAGATTCAGCAACGTTTGAGGTGCTGTGGTATAGAAAGACCTGACGATTGGTTGTGCTATGGTCACGTGCCGAAATCCTGTTACGTTGATTATAAATGTCCCAATCCGAAATTTCTCCACCTCAAAGGTTGTTTGGATATGATATCTTATGAATTGGCTTGGGAGATTTGCTTGCTTAGCGGACTTAGCTTCATCACATTTACCGTGCAGGTTATCAGTCTGTTGCTGGCGGTTGTTGTCTATGTTAAAGATAAATTGGGAAAGAATGCCGCCAATTCGACGTCCTGAACGTGAAATATTGATTACTTGGAATTGTTTCTTTCGATTTGAATCGCTGAAGATGTATTTTGAATGGTTATAAATTTGCTTGGAATAAATTTTTTTTATATCAAAGATTCTTTCTTTAGAAAAAGAAACAAAACTCAATCGAGTTTTAAAAAATATTTTTCGTTTATTAATTTACGAATTTCTACATTCGAATGACTTTTAGTAGAAAAAATATGTATAAAAAGTATTTACAGTCTTTAAAAAATAGGAAAACATTGAACTAGAAACTAAACGTTTTGCTTAAAAAAAATGTACACATTTATACACATGTTATACAATATGGCAAGACCCTTGATGCAAGGTTTACTTCGGATCGATAACTAAAAAAAAAATTATAAAAAAGAATTGATTAAGGTCCCTTTGAAAAAACAAGTCTATTTAAAACATAATTCTTTGTCTTTCACGTAATTAATAATATCACTAGGTTTCACGTTTTGCTACACGTATTCTTCCGATGGTTTCGAAGCATTGGTTAACCGTAAGGACGAAGAAACACGGCCGTTAACAGAGTCCGGTAACTCAGCAATGTCTTTGAAAACGCCCGCTAGACTTTCAAAGTTCGGCCCCCAATTTAAAAGGTAATCCCAGCCGAATTCTGCAGTTCCCGGGGAACCACCCGGAGGTCTATACATTGGACCTCCGAGTTCATCATCGGAAGCTACTAAAGTACTCATTGATCCTCGGTAGGAGGAATCGAAACCATCATACGAAGGTGGTGGCACATTATTTTTGTTACTGGAACTTGAATTACTGCGCCTGGTTTCAGGTTCATTTGGTTTGTACTTGTCACCAGCTAAACTGGCGTTGTCGTATTCTATTTCGGAGCACGTAAAGCTATCGTTTCCGCTTTCGTCGGTTGTAGAAGAACTATGATGCGTTTCCGGAACAGGGGAATGACGCATGTGATTCAAGTGATTTGATACAGTACCGCGAGGGGCTTCGCTAGAGCTTGATACAGCATCTAGAGTCGAGACCAAGCTCGAAGTTCTCGGTCTTGAATTTAATCTTTCGATTTCTTCCGCTGTCAAACCCATCCCTGGGGATGGAGAGGTTACAGGTGGAGGTCCGCTGACTTTCCTGCTGTTAGAACTCTGCCCACTCAATTGCGACATTACAGGACTGTTCAAGCTCCTTTCACTATTACTATGCAGAACATCCTTTCCTACGCCTCCAGAGCTTGAAGTCGTCGCCAATAAAGCACTCTGGAGCGGTTTTCCACTTATATCATGAAGAGTTAGTATTCTGGGCTGTTGAGCGCTCATCTCACTGCTGGGACTTAGTCGAGCCAAAGGAGTACTTTGATGGGTTCTTGATGTGGGATTAGTAACAGGAGGTGCCCTTGGAGGGAAAGCTGTGGGATGATGAGGGGAATGTCGATGTTGCGCTTGCGCCTGTCCGCTTGTATGCTTGTGGTGGTAACTGCTTACAGGAGCGGGAGCTTTGAATTTCCTTACACCTGCTGCTTCCCTGTACCCCTTGTAATGGTATACAATATCGATATCAGAGGGCGCTATTGAACTAGCATTTTCCAGATCATAGTGTTCGGGTAGCATTTCAGAATTGAGGTCAGCGGGTACGTGGTCGTGGGTGTGGTTACTTGATGGTGGCAATGGAGGATGGTGGTCTTCTCTCATTGGAGGGCTTTTAGTCACCACCTCCCTTTCGATTATATCCGGTCTTTGTGGACGGGGGACGTCGCCTTGTAGAATCTCACGTTCTTTAAACTTCTTGGACAATAACTCTGGCCCTACCAGGGGTAATCCGCTCATTCCTCTGATAACATCGCCATTTTCCGAGTGATACATGGAGTTGTCGTTTCCATGAATGTTTCTGCTTAAAACGTTATCATTTACGGAATTTATCAGTCCATTTGAACCCGTCATCGTGTTACCACCGTTTTGCTTAGCAGGACTTCCGGGAGCACCGCCTTTTTCCTTATTCTGCTTCCGCAACCGGAAAACAACGAATGACACTAGAATAGCGACGAGTAACACGATGAAAAACACTATCACTAAAGTAATTCCGATACTCAAAGGATCGGGTGCTGCGATTGTTCCCAATCCCAAAGTTCCTTTGCAACTTTTACTTACGCTTCCCTTGAAGACTACTTCGTTGAAGACACTTCCCGACCCGTTAAAGGGTTGTATCTCGTTATTGATGGTGAAATTCGCGAGACATCCTTCGAAAAATACCGGGTGCTTATTGTCTGCGTAATAAGAGCCGAAACGAGCGCCACCTAGCGAAAGATAAGAGAGGTAGGGATCAAGGAAATCGTGTACGCCGCTCGTATCGAGTTCATCACCGATTCTAGCACCATCCAGTAACACTTGCAAACCGCGAAAATGCGAATGCAGGGTCAAATTGTGCCATTCGCCGTCTATAACTGTTGTGTGCTTCCCGGTCATGTTGACTGGAGTCGCCAGCATGCTTACATACGTAATTTGTCCGTTTTTCAACTCAATCGAGGTAAAATGTTTGTTGCTCGTCGCGTAGAACAATATACCTTCCCCGCGCATCGTTTTAAACATGAAACTAACACTATTACTTGGGGCGTACTGAATAGACCGAGCTCCACGAGTCCAAGTCATTGGGTCCTTATAGAAGCTCTCCAAAAGCTGCATCCGCTTATGTTTAGCCGAGATCATAAATTCGATGTATCCGTTGTTCTGAAGGGTCACCGGCTGGATGGAGCTGTCACAATTGGGTCCGGTGAGTTGGTTACCGCAAGCACAGCTCACTGAATTCCAACGATCTATGCATTCACCAAAGCCGAAGCAATTATTACGACCAGTATCCGCACAGGAACCTCTTCGGATGCAGGTGTGCTCGATACCTTCAGATTTGATGGGATTGCTGAGGTTTAGGAGGCGGCCATTTACTGAGACGCTGTGGACGCAGCCTACTAGATCGTCGGAATGAATCTGGCCTGGACGTTCTAGTACTGGATCGGCACTGATGAGACCACCGATTAGTAGAGGATGGTTGTTGAAATTTAATGTCCTTGAAAGAATATTAAAATATTTTTTTGCTTATAAAAAAGTTTCAATGTAAGTCTAACTTACCCAGTTGGACCCATATCATCAGCGTAACAAGAAATATCTCCTGGTTTACATTCTTCGCAAAGATCACCGTGATCCGAGCAATCTGCTACGCTCAAAGACAACACTTTACCATTCCTGGTTGCAGTGATCTTATGCCAGTTTCCATCTGCTAAATTGTTAGTTGACCCACCTACACTGACAGATGTTATAGCAGTTCTAGCACCTCCAAAAGAGAAGACAGCTCTTCCTTTCAAGATTTCCACAGCGACGAAATCACTTCTTCCACCAGTTTGGAGCCCGTAATTATACACTAATAAGGCGTTAGCTTTGGTCGTAGCGAAAATGAAGGATATGTCGTTAGTAGCTGCATCCATTGGTGGGAAAGTCATGTAAGATAACTCTTGGAAACCATAAGTTGTCTTCTCGCAATGCCTTCCATAACGACCATCTGTACAACTGCACTTATACCCTGGTTTTAGGCTTACACATAATCCGCCGTGTAAGCAAGGATTTGGTCTGCAAGAATCTACAAGTGCTTCGCATTGATTTCCTCGATATCCAGGGCGACACAAGCAGAAGAAGGATGATCCGTCTGGACTTTCACGGCAACTTCCGCCGTTTTGACAAGGATTAGCGGAGCAGGCGTCGCCTTTTTCTAATTCACAGAATTTACCATCCTTAGACGCTGGACATATACATTGGAAGTTATATCCCTGCCTCCTGCATTGTCCCCCTGATTTGCATGGATTTGGTGTACATGGATCCTGTCGCTTATTACAATTTTGTCCAGTGAATCCATCTGTGCATTGACAATGGTAATCGTGCGTAATAACTGGCGATGTGAAGACAATATTTTGACTATTAGTAATTTTGGTGTTCTTCCTAACTGTTATGGATTCACTGCAGATACCACTGTTCTCGCAAGTATTTGTACTACACGGAAGATAATTGATAATAACTTCGTTGATTTGGAATAAGCTTGATAAAGATGTTTGTTTCTTCATGATTTTCTCTGTGACGTAGGATTTTTCACGATAACCTTTAGAAAATTTGACTGCCAATGTTAATTCTAAACTATCTTCATTTTCATTCAACCCATATAATGTTATTTGTTCCCCAGATGTGAAAGTAGTTTTAAGGACGTCAAGCAAATTTCTGTAATTGTTAGCCAAAAACTGGTTTGCTGACAAATTCCCTATCTTTATAGTAATGGAATTCTCTACAGTGGCATTGTCAAATGTTAAAAATTCCACTGTCACTGTAGATATTACATCTTGGTGTTTACCATCATTACCGGAGACTGTCAAAGAATATCCTTGCCCTGGCGTGATCTTTGAGGTATATAAATTGCAACCTGAGGGAATGCTTAGGACAGAAGGAGTATTACTAGGAGTTTGTAGAATATGGCACTTGTAATCTCCAACGATGTCTGGATCGTTGGGTCTAACATCAGCGATTTTACCCAGTGGATAGGCGTTATTGAACGATTGCACAAGGACATGGACAGATCTCGGACTAGATGGGCTATCGTTTTGATCCAAGACCTCTATCTTAACGCTATGCTGAGATTTCATCTTTGGAGTTCCGCTATCTTCCACTTCGATAATTATATTTAGTTCTGGGGTTGTTTCCCTATCAATTGTCTTCATACTAACGACGGTTCCGCTGTGTTTATCGATTTTAACGTAGTCTTTATGACGTCCTCCTATTAGTTTGTAACTGAAAGGTGCTCCATTTGGTGGGAGATCAGGATCCTTAGCAGATAATGTCATTATCTTAGTATTCGGAGGTTCATTTTCATAGATTCTTCCAATCGGCTGAGGATCGAATATAGGGCCGTTATCATTGATGTCTGTCACGTGGATTTTAACAGTTGTTGAGCCTGTTTCAGGAGGATTTCCCATGTCGATTCCTCCGACAATGAGATTATAAATAGGAATTGTTTCTCTATCCAAATTGCGAGCCGTTTCAATCTCCCCTGTTTGAGGATCTATCTTAAATGCTTGTTCTGTATTTCCTCCAATTATAGAGTAACTAAATTGATTATTTTGCGGTCTAACGTCTTTGTCAACAGCTTTAACTGCTAATAAATACGTGCCAATAACAGCACCTTCTGAGACTTGCGTTTCGTATAACTTCTGCAGAAATTCGGGAGGATCATTACCATCTTGGATCGAAACTATAACCTGAGCTTCGTCTGTATCATTTCCTCTGATTCCTCCAGCATTTTTAGCCATTACTGTTAGGACTACGCGACTCTGTGTTTCCCTGTCTAAATTCCTCGAGACGCTTATAGTTCCTGTTTCGGAATTGACAACAAATCCTTTGTCATTGCTTGATCCGACAAATAAATAGTAGACTTTTCCATCTTCTCCAGAGTCTTGATCGGATGCTTGTATCGTTCCAATGCTAGTTCCGACTTCGGTTGATTCTGAGACATCAAAATGAAAGACTGGTTGAATAAAGCGAGGGTAAAATTCGTTCACTCCTGTTATATGGACGGTTAACGTGGTTGTGCCGTACATAACTGAATCTGGATTGGCTGCCATGATGTTTAAGTCGTATAAATTGTTTTCTTCGTAATCGAAACTAATTTTAGCGGTTATAATGCCGGTTTTCTTGTCAATATGGAAGACTTCTCGTCCCGTACCACCTGTTATTGAGTACTGGATTATGGCATTTTTAGGAGAATCGATATCGGTAGCTAACACTTGATAAACATAGCTATTTACTGGCAAATTTTCCGCAATATAGGCAGTGTAGGAACTTTGGTTGAACGTAGGGGAGTTATCGTTGATATCTGTTAAAGTTATAGTGAGCATAGCTGTTGTTTTCCTCGGCTTAAATCCAAGATCCTGTGCTGTAATATTTAATCTATATTCTTGTATGTTATCGTAGTCTAAAGGTTGTAAAATAGTAACTGCGCCAGATAGCGGATCCACCCCAAATTCTTTTCTTTCGTTTCCTCCAGAAATTTTATACCGGACCATACCATTAGGACCTTGGTCCAAATCTGAGGCGCTTACTGTTAATATCGTGGAACTCAAAGGCTCATTTTCAGGAACAATTACCTGGTAGCTCAACGCTGTAAATACAGGCGAATGTTTGTTTTCTCCTGTTACTATTAAAGTAACTATCACCTCGTCTTGCTGAGGTGGTACTCCTTTATCGGTAGCTCTAATCTTCAGCAAGAAGGAACGTCCAATTATTGCGATACGTTTAGTCAAAGCGATCCAACCATTTGTTTTCTCTATGGAGAAGAAATCGCTACCATTGCCAGCTACTATCGAGTAGACTATCTCAGCATTCACACCAAAATCTAGTTCGTCTTTAGCGGCTACTTTGACTAATCTTTGCCCTTCTATAGCGTCGGTTGGCACAGGTGATAGATATTCCTCTTCTTCGAATTTAGGTGCATTATTGTTGGCATCAACGATATTTACGGTAACTAAACACTCTGAAGACATTGGAGGTTTACCGTTGTCAATCGCTAGGACTGTTAAAGAATACATGTTCTCAGGCGACGATTCCATTTGAGTATATTTATATTTCAAACTACGTTTGCTAAAGATTTCCCCAGAAGCCGGATCAACAGTAAACAAATCTGAGGGTTGCTGCAGGGAATAGCTGATCACCGAGTTAGGACCTTGTTTATCCCTATCAGTGGCCATTACTTGCCCGACAAAGACGACATCCCTTTGCAATTCTGGAAAATTAAAGCTGTAATAAGAATGCTCAAATTCTGGTGCGTTATCGTTTTGATCCTGTATTGTAATTGTGAGGGGAGTTTCGGCTCTCCAAGCTCCATCAACAGCAGCAACTTTCAATAGATACTCATCTTGTTGTTCGCGATCTAGTAGACCTACAACAGTCACATTTCCACTGATAGCATCGATTTTGAACTTTTCACCTGGATTTTCCGTAAAACTATATGTAGCGTTAGCATTTTCGCCAATATCTTGATCAGAACTTGTAACTTTGATAACAAAGGAGCCAATCTCAGCGTTTTCTGTGACGTTTACGCTGAATAATCTAGTAAAACGCGGTGGATTGTCGTTTTTATCAAGCACAGTTACTAATACAGTGGCAGATCCTGATAGTTGCGGAGTTCCTTGATCAATAGCCTCGACAACTAACTCGTAAGATGGGATATCTTCGCGATCTAACTTTATGTTAGTGTAAATTTCCCCACTTTCAGAGTCTATTTCGAAAGTTCCTTCGAAATCGTCAACCAATTTGTAGGTGATCTGGCCATTTTCTTTAGAATCAGCATCAGTAGCTGATACTTTCGCAACCAATTCGGGAGGAGCTTCTTCTTCCAAAATAGTAGCGTTATAGATGGCACTATTGAGTATTGGAGGATTATCGTTAGCATCTGTCACGTTGATCACTAGAGAAATTACGCTCCTCAATGGAGGATTGTCAGAATCTTTTGCTTCGATCCAAACCTCGTATTGGGTTGAAGTTTCATAGTCTAAACCTTTCCCACCGACTTGTACCTCACCTGTGATCTTATCAATTTTTAAAGCATCCCCTATATTACCTCCAGCAATAGCAAATTTGACCCCACCGCTTGGTCCTTGTTTTGGCGATGTGGCTTTGAGTCTCGTGATTAATTTCCCTTCTTCTACATTCTCAGCCAGTTTAAAATTGGTCTCCAGAGGTGATTCGAATACAGGGAATAATCTAGAGGGTTTTAGAAATACTTTTAGCTCGGTGCTAGCTCGTCTTGATATTTTACCGCCATCTCTAGCTTCGATTTCCAAACTGTAGACGTTAGTGGACACACGGTTTAAATCAGTGGCTGCTTTGATTACACCAGATTCCATGTTTATGGTAAAATTGCCCGCATGCTCTCCTGAGAGGAAGTAGCTGATTTTGCTGTTCAATCCAACATCTTCATCGGTGGCTTTGGCACCGAAAACGAATTGCCCAGTCCTTGTATTATCGGGGATATAGACGTTGTATTCCGCCGAAGAAAATGTTGGTGAATTATCATTTTCATCTATTACGGATATAGTCAAATTGACCGCTGTTGCTCTAGGTTCTGTTGGAGAACAATCTTGTGCCATTAACGTCAGATGATACTCTTCCTTTTCTTCCCTATCAAGGACTGCTACTGTTACTATTTCTCCGGTGTCCTGGTTTACTTTGAAACGATCGACTTTGTCTCCTAAAAGGCTATAGCGGATTTTAGCATTGAGACCTTCGTCTTTATCAGTTGCTATAGGAGTTACTACCCAAGAACCTATTGGATTGTTTTCGGTTATGGTGGCTTTGTAGGATTGTCGTTTAAATTCCGGACTGTGATCGTTTACGTCACGAATTATGATCTTCACTGTCCCTGTCCCGGTTAGCGGAGGTGAACCTGAAAATATAGGAATGGAATTAGTTTAAAAGGATTTTAGACAATGTTAAGAAAATATTGGTTATTTTTTTCAAATTCTGTATTATTCGTTTAACTGTGTTTGGTGAGGATTTTGTTTTTGTGGATATCGAGCAATAGAGATATCGCATGCTCTTGATATCACTTTATTGCATTTTCTATAACTATAAACAAATTTAAATAATTTTCGTTCGTAAAATTTGAACGTGTTAGCATTGTTTGCAGTTCCCGGTGAGACAATGTTCGACAAATTTTAGAGATTGCGAAAGGCTGTGGAAGGAAATTAGAAGACTTAATTTGGTACTAAATGTGTTGAGATTCCTGGTGGGTTACGAGATGTCCCGGGTGTTAATAATTTTAACGCTTTGTATACAGAAACAAACTTCACATTTAAATCTTTTGCGCGTAGTGACGTCTTTGAGTCATTGAAAAAACTGAAAACGAAGGAATGCGGTTGGTTCTGACAATATAAATGAACGAATTCCCAAGTTATTTCTTTTTTCTCAAGTTACTTTTAAGATAAACAACCGCATACTTGTAATTGTACTGTGTACAACATCCCCATTATTTTTTCAATATTTGCATAAGCGATTCTTAGTAAAATAATTTATTATTCCCACTTATATAACTTGTTAAAACAAATAATATACGATTTGAATCTAGATATTCTAGATTACTGCGAATCTAAGATTGCCAAGTAACCATTCGCCTTCTCAGGTGCAAATTTATCCTCTTTAAAGCGTCAAACTTTCTTCGTTTCCGAACAGTACAGATTCGCAAGCAGACAGTTTACGAGCGTTTGGCCAATAAATATTGGCGAACCGCCACCTGACGCGCCATTAAAACAAACAGAGCGCTCCGGATCACGACGCGTTTGATCCGTTCGCCGCGAAAATCGTAAATATACAACGCCAGGCGTGCATTTGTGTGCCTGTGTGTATCGCGGGCGAGCGTCACAGCGCTCCGTGGCGCGCCCGTGCACCACTCGTTTCCTTATAGCGGCAGATACACGAATTGTCACGACGCGCGGTTTCTCACGGTCGTCCGATTAGCATCTACATTATCGATTGTACCTGGCGGGAGACAAAACGTCCTCCGTCCCTAATCTCTTCGCTCTCTGCTCTTCTACGTCGTACAATGATCGCGTACAGCCCGAAACAGTAAAAATGATCACGTATTAATTCGCCTGGAACACCTACAGATGGCACGACCGGTTTTATCAATTTCATCGATATCAAATAAGTGAAAGTTGTTTTTGCATAATAAAATGTTTTTAAATTATCAGCATTGCAGAAGTTGCTTAAAGTTGTCTCAGAGCTTACAATCTTTCATCTACTATATTTAAAAAAATGTAAGGCCTAAAACAGAGCCTTGAGCCACTTTAATGCCGGTGTCGAGAGAAGACGGTTGGAAGTCATTATTTCTCAATTATGGGAGACATATAAAAAGAATCACTTAGCAATGGAGGTTTGGAATAACAATAGAATTCTATTGAATACCGGGCTTTTTAAAAGAAGCATTTTCTAATAATAATTGCTCCAGTGGCGGCAGACGTAAATGGGAGGTACAGAGTAATGTTTCGATTTTTCTGTGTATTTCTGTTGGATATCGTGCAGATCATATTTGACAAAAAAATCAATGCGTTGTCCTCACCACCATCTTGACGAAGTGATTTGTGACTGGACCTTCAAATTCCCCTTGTAGCTACATATATACATAATCCACTTGGGCATTTTATCTGTTCGAAATAGCACTTGCAAGATGAGAGGAGCACCGTTTTCTGGTCCATTGATCACCGGGAAGAAGGTGAACGTATACGCCACGAATCTTTTGAACGACACAACAACAGCGGCTAGCGAACAAGAGAACCAAGCAAGCCAGTAAGCAACGTATCGTTCTCCTCGTCTTCTTCTCGTTCATCCTCATCTTCTCTCTGCACGCGGGCATCATCATCATCATTTCCACGTATGTACGATGGATGTATTGCTACATACTCGCTTACCCAACTTTATCTGTCGAACAATGAGACTCCGGCAGATAAGAACGTCAATAGCGTATTCGGTGCGTTTATTGTGCTGTGTCAGCCTTCACCGCTTTTTTTCCTTTTCCCGTTCGAGAGCCTAGCGCTCGAAGCGCTCGCGACGTCTATACAGGATGTTCTCGACTTCGTAATGAAGTCAAGAAGTGTTAAAATATTTGTAAGATATTGCTCAAGGAGCTGACAGACGATTAATGAGGATTTAGCATGTAAAAAATCATCGTACCTTTACTCTGTGGTTGCTTGCGCTTTATTGTAAACGTTGCTAGTTAGCAGGTTTATGATTATTAGACGTAGATGTAATTACGAGACTTTTAAATTAACCTCTCGGGCAGTCTGGTAGTAATTGGTGGGTTTTTTTGACATTTTAAGCGGGGATTAAGTTATCAAGAACGAAAGCTTTGACAAAAACATCGCAATTTTACAAAAGATATAGGAAAAATTGGAAACCTTCTACAACGGATTCAAAAAGATAATCAACTGTAAAAGTAACCAAGAACAACATTTCATTAAAAATATGTAATGTTCAGAATTGACCGCTAGAGAGCGCGACTGTTGTGAGAAAATAGAAAAATCATAATTTCTCAAAAAATTCAAATGGAATGGAAAATTCGAAATTGGTTCACAAATGATATTATTTTTAGCTGTTTTATGATTAACAATAATTAATCACAGCCCAATGAACTCTGCAAATCTGTACATTCTGAAAATATAACCCGTTCCAAAGAGAAAGTTATAATTTCTTTATTACACAGATACGAATTTCCAAAAGTAAGATGGCAACTTTTGTAACAGCAAGCAAATCCTTCTTCCGCAAAGAGAATCGATAAAAAGAGACTCAGAACGGATTACTGTTGAAGAAGAAAGAAATTCGTAACGTTGGAGATGTCGTAGTCAAAGAATATACGTACCGCTGGTGAATAGAAAAGAAGCATCATCGCTCACGGCGAAAACACGAGTCGGAGCACGACGAAGGCTAAGGCTACGAGGCCGAGCGAACCAGCCAACGAACGCTCCAGCTCGTCGTCCACGACCGACGGACAGTTCGTGCTCGGTATGTATTGTTATAATTGCCCTCGAGTTATTATAAAATTGAACTCGGGTCAGGCGCTCTCTCCTCGCTTTTTAACTTCGCCCAGATAAGGATCGCACCGTTCGTATCTCGTAGCATCCATCTCGCCTCTACGACTGACTTTGAGAGCGTCGTGAACGCCTGGCTCCTCTGCTATACTCTGCTGTTGCTCCGGCTGGCTGCTAGGTACCATAAAGTTTTTCCCTTCTCATTTTATAACCTTCTTTTATTATTGTTTCGCGGTTTCATGCCCCTTCTAGGTAAATCTGGTCGTTATACGGGGTGTAAGTAGCGCGATTCTAATACCGTTCAAAGAATAGCAGCTGTTCCATCAAGAATTATTGAATGAGGTTTGGTGGAAAATGTTTCTCTTCTACGAGATTCTGATTTAAATAATAAACAGGATTTTCTATTGTACTTGTAAAGGAATACATTACGTGTACAAAAAAAAAACAATAGCAACGGTACAGCATCTATATGTTTTGGTTTTAGACTTTGGAGAATGTTTATTAGAAGCTTTTCTGATACAATGTTTCTTATGAATAACATTTATTATTACGTGTTTATTATTGCTAAATTTGTTACACAGCACCACAGAAATGTTTGTCAACAACGTAGCATTTGTTTTCTGCAAATGTGTTCAATGTTCCAATCAATAAGAGTGATTTTGTATTTGTTCGAGTTGTTTTAATTTTCCGAGGTTAAAAAACTGTTTTTAAACCGAATTTTAAAGGACCTAAATATCTGCTTTGTTGCTTTAATTGGACAAATCTATCGATGTTGTTAATTTATTAACAATATAATTGTTGTTGCAAGACTTGTTGTTCTAAAATTCAAAGGGTGTATAAGCGTTATCAGTAGACTGGTTTATTTAAACGAAGACTCTGGACTCAGGACGAAACGATTTACTTCTCATCGAGGCGATCGTTGTATGGATTTGCTGCGTTAGGAAACAGGCATATTGCTGCTGTAAAAATCCGTAACTGCTTACATGAGGTACGTGAAACCATTGTAAGTGAATAGACGGCAAGTGGGGGGTTGAAGAAAGTCCAGTTGAAAGCTTACCGACCAGCATCGGGTACGCCGATTTGAATTTGCTGGAGTTTATTGAAACTGATCTTTACGGCAAGAGAATCTCGTTTTATTTACAGATGAGTTAAGAATTTGTTTATATGGTGCAGAGGATCGTGATCGAATATGAAGGAAACCGGAAGAGTGTTATGCTTAGTGTAAGCTAGTGTAAGTTTTCAAGGAGGTGGAGTAATGATTTGGGCTGGCATTTCTTTTGAGCCACGTATAGAATTAGACTTTATTAATCGAAGCTCTATTACATGAGGTCGATACGTAGAACGGCATGCTGTATCTTTTGGTCCATCCATCGAAAATAGATTTATTTGAATGCATGATAACGCTCGCCACGTGGCAAGAACAGTTACTGATTACCTTTAGGAGCGATCGAGCACATTTGGGACGATCTTAAACAACTGGTTCGAGCACGAAAACTCTCTTCATCCAACAACTTAAACTTGCACTAACAGAAGTGTGCGAACCTATGCTTCAGGAACCTATCCAAGACCTTATAAGAGGTATACTTGGAAGAATGTAGGCAGCAATAAGAGCAAGAGGAGGAGACACGTTTTATTAAAATACCCAAATAATAACCAAAAAAATATAACTGTGAGGCAACAGCGATAGAAGGTAGAGATATGAAAAATACTCTCGAAACCACGCTGATGACGCCGGGTAGGCAGAAACATGTCCGTGTGTTAATGTAATTTTTTTCTCTCCTTTTATTGCGTTTGCCGTGAATTATTCCATGAATACCATGAGGAAGCTAAGCTATCTTAGCATTATATTTCGGTTATTGTTTCTAGGCATTTTCTGATGTGTTCTGTTTATACCCAAATAATGTGTTTTTATTTGTAGGTACTGTACATGCATGAATCCGAATGTAAGTTCACTTTAATTTAACTTTGTTACGTTTGTTGATAACCTTATATTTTTATGCTCTTTTTCATTAATACTAATTGTATGAGCTTACCAGGGTTTCGTTTGTTAACAATTTAATTAATTACAAAATGGTTTAATTAAGTTTTAAACAATTACAAGGTGTTCAATATGAAATAAAATCGAATTATTAAATTGATAAATTTTGTTCTAAAAATGTTGAATTGTATCGTTTAGCGCTTACAAAAATGTTGTTTGCGTTACAAACATCACATTCTCCTATTCCCCAACATAATCGGGTGACTGTCGCAATGTCGCAATCCCATCCCGATAGTTTCATCGGAAAAGATATTTATTGCGCTTTTGCCGCTCCGGTAGCGGTAATGAATACCCGATCTTCTTCTTCCTTCCTTCTCTTCGACTTCTCCTTCGTCCTCATTAAAGCGGTGCGTATACCCATGCCGCGTCTTCATAATCTCGTTGACGCAACTGTTTCTTCTACGTACGTTCGTAGAAAACGTCGCTTCTCTAATTAACTTAATTACACATGAACCTTAATGCATTTTCGGTGCAACTTTAAAAGGTTTGACAACATATTCGCTGTAAAAATGTAACGGATACATGACGGACCGAAATAGTCGCCGATAATTGACTGTAATTTAGTCGATGGTGCAGATGGGACGGGAGACCTCAGACACAACCGACTATCCGACTATTATCTCGTTTATTAGCGTTAATTCTTATTTTATTTCGTTGAGAGTTAATAGGTGGAAGTAAATAATAAGAAGATTGAATTTGAGTTTATTGTTTAATTGAATATCAGTTGATTTCGTGTTATTGTCGTAGTTGTAAAAGGTTCCATTTAATTTTTAAATGTTTGAGAGAGCATATATGTTGTAGAATTATTTTGTAGAAAATTTTTGTTTGTAAGGGGTGGTCCATAGGAGCGAGCATTTTTCTGGATAAAAAACGTAAATATTAAATAAAACAGTTTCGTCCTATAACGGATGAACAATTCTTTGGATTGTTCGCACCTACACACCAGTTGCTTCATAAACTGATTGGCTTAGTTCAATTACTGCCACTGAACTGCTTTTTTGTTTACAAAGATAATTGCGTACATTAAAAACGACTTCTGACCCCCAAACAAAGACAGATCGAGCCGTCACTTATAAGTACACTGTAACGACTACTTAAGTACCACACATCTTTAAAACATTTGTTGGGAATGGGCCTTGATCTTGAGAGCCCCACCCCGCTCCGCCCAAAAACACATTTGTTTCAATAGTTTAATTAAAGTAATTTTTTTTTCGTAGACCCTCTCGTACGAAACTTTGAAGACAACAGTTTTTACCTTTTTTGAACAATTAAAAGTTAGGTTTCCGAAAGGGAGCTTTCCTATTCGAAAAATATTAAAAACAAATAAAAATAAAGGTTCTGAACTTACCAGTATCCATAGCAACCAAAGATAACGTATACTCCGCTTGTTCCTCCCTATCCAAAGCCCTAAGCAACGAGATTTCCCCCGTAGAGGCGTTAATCCTGAAAATATCAGTGTCGCCCTCTTTGATGAAGTACCTCACCAACGAATTGAAAGGCGGGGTATCCGCGTCGTATGCTTGCACCGTGATAACATAGCCGCCGTTGGGAGGGATCACATTCTCCATGACGTAGGCTAGATAGGGCGAATCCAAGAACGTGGGAGGGTTGTCGTTGATATCAGAAACGGATATGGAAATCTCGGCTGTGTCGGAACGTACCGCTTCGCCGTTGATGTCACCAGCGCAATCTTCAGCGCGCACCGTCAAGACGTAGCGCGACTTGCGTTCGTAGTTGAGATTCTTCGCGACGCGCACTATTCCCGTGTCTTCGGCGATGCTGAAATCGCGGTTGGTGTCGCCTGAGCTGATGGAATAGCGGACACGGCCGTTTAAACCTTCGTCGATATCTGTGGCGGAGACCTGTAAGGATAATATCACCGAAAAAATGAGAAATGGTGTATTTAAATCCTTTTTTTTCTGATGCGTGCGTCGCACGTGATACACACAAGTTTGTTTTATATTTTCGACAATACGCGGTGTTTAAAAATGCTGCAAAGAAATGAAGCAACTTTAGAATTGTTCTTACGAGAACACCAGAAGCAGTTAAAACAAAAAAAAATTATGAAAATTGTTTAAAAGAAAGATCTGAATTATGAAAAAGCATCAATAAAACGAAGATATCAAGTGACTATTCTATTTTAGTAGATAGTACGTTGGAATTTAGGTTTTTTTTTTTCTAATTTGTGCATTATATGTAATATACACCATTACCTGTTCTATATTTTTATATATATGTCACATAATGTATTGCAAAAAAAAACAAGTTAATTTCCGTATAGATTCATTGAAACAGATTTTGTTTATTAAAGGAAAGCAGGAAAATTTTGTTTCCTAGAGCAAAACAATTTGTTAGCTAAAACTCTTCTACAGTCAGTGAACATTTGCACACCTTAAACTGGAAGTATGTTAACAACGATACCAATGAATGAAGGAAATCAATAGATCTACCACTAGGTTCTATGTATGTATTTACCTGCAATACACTAGCACCAATAGAAGCATTCTCTGGTATAGAAGCGCTATACTGCTTCGGATCAAAGACCGGACTATTATCATTCTCATCCAAAACTTTCACCAGAATCTGTGTTTCCGAAGATTTCGGCGGATCACCTCTATCTTTTGCTGTAACGAACAAAGTGTAGCTGCTCTTCAATTCCCTGTCGATCTTCTCGGCCACCCTCAATAAACCATCAACTGGGCCAAGGGAGAATGTTCCTTTGGCCGATTCGTTTTCCTTCAGATAGTATTCAATGTAACCATTGCGACCTTCATCCTTGTCTTGGGCCTTAACCGCCATGACGACGGTGTTGATTTGGATATTTTCTTGAACGGAAGTTTCGTTAATGCTGGTGAATTCTGGCGCCATATCGTTGATGTCTTTCAAGACGATGTTTACCTAATGAAATAATAACAATAACAAGGGTCAATCTAATCAAGTATAAATAAAAAACCACTTACTTGTACTGTAGATGACAACTGTTTCTCTTTTTCTAAAGGTTGATCGGTGGCAGTCACTATTAGATTGTAAGATGCTTGAGTCTCACGATCAAGCTCACGTTTGGTGTAGATGCTACCGTTGAAGGTGATGCCGAAATTATTTTTATCGTCGCCAGAGGTGATGCTATAGACTATTTTGCCGTTGTTACCTGAAAATAATAAAGATATTTTCTTGTAGTAATGAAAATGTTTTAAAAATGAAACTTATAACCATGGTTATAAGTACTTTAGGCGTAGTAGAAGAATTAAGCGATGTTGAAAATTGTTCAGAAGGAAGTAATTTGGAACATCTTTTGATGAAAAAGTTTTGAGGCAATCTTCTTTTATGGCACGGAAAAATATCCAAATATGCATTAGCTATGATGATTACTATGACGTTTGCTGAGCAATGAAATGCTTTCGCACGCTCAAAATATATCTGATGAATATAGGTGTGACGGGGGTGTGACCATAGGACTTGCTTGCAATCGTTATAAAAAGTATCACGTGAAAAATGTCAAGAACACCAATTAAACGTAGCAAATTGTATTAGTTATATTTGTGCCAATTCAAGCCGTAAGTGATCTGTACATAGGATAGGGATTATATTTAGTTCCAATAGCAGCTACAAGATATTTGGGGTTAATCGTGAACATATGACTAGTACATAAAACAGAAACTGTTAACACGCCATTTATTCATTTAGCCATCATCTGTCTAGTAATTTGAGACACAAATATAATTCTCACCATGTTTACTTGACTTTGCCACCATCACATGACGTTTTTCTGATACAAGTAAGAAGTTTAAATGTTCATTTATTTTCCGTTAACACTAACACATGCTATAAAAATAATGTTGATGATATCCGCTTGCAATTTTCAGTAATATGCTTTATAGGCATGGTAGGATACGAAAACACACAAAGAATATTGCTTATTTGATATGTTGTTCCGGTTTCGCGGTAAAATGAAAACATATCTTTATTATTCACAGTTAGATTATTTATGTACATAACATCTGGGCATTTGTTACTGAATTTTGTTTTGTCTTGTATATATATTGTACTCTTATTCAGTTTAAGAGAAACAAACAAGCTATTACATAGGGTTATCTAAATTAAGTGCGTGCCATTGGTACCTTCTTTATTTTTGAAGCTATGTTATCGATCAATTATTAAATTGGTAGGATATTTCCGCCAATTACAATAATGATATGGCAAAACCAATTGACCATCGCGTTTTTGAGTTTGTAGACAAAACAATAAATATCCTTTAAATATAATATCCTGTGTATTATAATTCTGTTAGAATTTAGAATAAAATCGGTTGTAATATACGGTGGGATAAAAAATAACAGAGCTATAAGGGCCTAAATTAATGCGAACCTAACTTAGTATGCTATGGAGAGAAATCATAACAACTTGTAAACCTGCCATCTACTTGATGTACTCAAGTACTCAAGTGTTCAGTGAAGTTCGGTCATATAATAAAAATCTACTACATCACACTGTATACAATTATTAATACATAAAATTAGAAAAATATTAAGCATACACTCTTTTCTAAGGGATTAAAGCCATAAATTATTATTTAAAGTAGAA
This sequence comes from Oryctes borbonicus, assembly GCA_902654985.2. Taxonomy (NCBI): domain Eukaryota; kingdom Metazoa; phylum Arthropoda; class Insecta; order Coleoptera; family Scarabaeidae; genus Oryctes; species Oryctes borbonicus. The sequence goes on from LR736894.1 coordinate 1,063,547, forward strand.
ATATTGCGACAACCACAATAAAGTCTCTTATTATCATTCCAAGAATTTCTCGGAAGTACCGATCTTTTGAAACGGGTCGTTTGGAGATTATTAACGAACAATACATTTAGGAAATATACCGCAGTATTACTCTTGTTTATTTATCACAGGCGTAAGGATATAAATTTGCTTCATTTTACTGTTAAACGTGTGTTGGTGTGCATCTGTCGTTTTTGCGCGAAAGTTTTAAGAAAATTTACTTCAAAATGGCACGTGGCAAGCCTACCAGTGTAGAAAAACGTTCATGCATTATTACGCTGTTTGAAGAAGGATATTCGGGGCGACAAATTGCTGAAAAAATAAATATGAGAAGTTCAACAATAAATGACATCATAAAGCGATATCGGACAACTGGAACTATAGAAAATCGTGTTCGTCCTGGAACATCTAGGAAAATAACAAAAGCTGATGATTTGAGAATTGTATTATTAAGCAAATGCAATAGAACATTAATAGCGCCACAAATGGCAGCCGAAGTCAATCGCGGTCGTGAAGAACAAGTTTCGGCGAGAACGGTAAAACGTCGACTTCAACAAGCGGACCTTCATGGACGCATTGCCATTCGAAAACCCTTATTACGTCGGGGCAACAGAGCAAAACGGCTACAGTGGGGATGTTCTCATCTAGATTGGTCGTTAGATGATGTCGTTAGACACGTGCTTTGGAGTGACGAGTCAAAGTTTAAGGTTTTTGGGCAAAACCGACGAGTTTATGTCCGAAGATCTAAAACCGAAAAATGATCCCGGACTGCATTGTGCCAACAGTGAAGCAAGGGCATAGTTCTGTGTTAGTGTGGGGATGTTTCTCCTTTGCTGGGACGGGAGATTTATGCAGAGTGCAGGGTGTAATGAGGAAGGAAAATTATTTTGCAATACTCCAGAATCATGCAGTGCCATCAGGATTGCGTATAATAGGTCGTAATTTTACATTCATGCATGACAACGACCCAAAACACACCGCGTTAGTGTGTAAGAACTATCTAAAGGAGCAAGAAAAACAGCACACTCTGAAAGTAATGGCAGGGCTCCCACAAAGCCCAGATTTGAGCCCTGTAGAATTGTTGTGGGATGAACTGGACAGGAGGATCCGAAAAATATGTCCAACTTCACAAGAACATTTACGGAATATTCTGCAACATGAATGGATTAATATTCCACAATCCGTTTTAGCAAAACTTATCGAAAGAATGCCTAGAATAGTTCGAGCGGTGCAAAGCAAAGCAAAGGAGGTTTTTTCGATGAAAAAAAAAATTATGTTCAGTATGTTATATTAGGCCAGAATAACTTTTTATTTATTTATTTTTGTCTTTTTTACCTGTACATACAATAAAATTGCATTTTGTTTTTAGTTTCGTTTATTTCTGTAACCTTTTCATGTTTTTTACTAACCGACCGAACTTCTCTGAACGGCAGTGTAGTTCTTTCCGAACTACATTTTTGAGAGCGTTAACATTATTGTATCGTCTCGAAAGGATACGATAACCCCACAAGAAAAAAAAACAGAGATTAAAATCAGGTGATCTGGGGGTCATAAAATTGGTTCATTAGTTCCATTCCATCAAAGGTTGTTCAGAAGGCAGCTAGCTTCTTAATAGTTGTGAGGGCGTTCCATTCTGCTGAAAAATGATATTTTGCCTGTTTACAAAATCTCTTTCATTGAAGAAATTCTCCAAAATATTTCGCATAAATCTTTTGCCGGCAAGGGAAGCTTCATAGATAAAGGCCCAATAATTCTGGATAAAATAATAGCATACCAAACATTGAAGTTAGACGAATTTAAAGTTATTTCATGACTAGTAATGATGCTTTCTTTTGTTAACCATTCTATAATTACAAAAGTTTGTTTCCGAAATTATTGGTATTTTGTTGACAATAGTCGATGTACCAATAGCAAAAAACCATTCTCCTTTCATGATTTCCTGGTAAACAATGTCTTTTATCAAGGTCTCGAGATAAGCTTCAAAATAATCAATAATAGCTGTTTCTACTGCTTCAATAATTATCCAGTTCTTTCTCACCCTTTTCTTAATAGAAACATTTTTATTATTTCTAATAAATGATCGGAAAAGTTTTAAGAAATATTGACCATCCGGTTGAGCACGAAATGAATGTAACTGCTCATAACACTGTTATCTTCTTATAGAACATTTTCGACGCCCCAAATAAGCTCTGCACTTATCACTGTTGGAAAACATCTTAACGCCACACAATTTTCCAGTTTAAGTATTATTTGCAACAGACTACTGCATTTGGTTTTCATTTCTTTACTGAAGACTAATTTGTAAACAAATAAAACATTACCGTTTTCGCCTGTATAGAAGGGTGTCAATTACTCTTTATTTTTGTTTCTCTGTAAGGAAATTGTTATAGCAACAACGTGGTTTTGTACGTTATGTAAGAAGGTAGATACATATGCGTAAAAAGATTCGAATATCTTTTCCCATTTAATGTTTTTTACATAACTGGTCGTACAAAACAATTTCCCAAAATGCCCATTCGAACGACTCAACGATTCAAAACGATGCTGTGATTTCCTTGCCCTGTTTTGTTTGTGATTCTGCCCAATAGTGCTCCGTTTTCCCGTTAAAGATTCTAGAATTGGTGAATTTTGATTCATTTGACCAGATGAATTTGTTTAAAAAATAATCGGTGTCTTCTAATCTTCCAACTTCCTATTTGCGGTCTTATATTATCACCAGATTATGGCCAACATGAATCTTGCATGCTTATCTCAATGTAAAATTTTCCACACTCGAGTCTGAAGTAACTTTAATTTTATTTCTAAGTTGCATACTTGTTTCTTCCATCTTATTCTTTCCTAGTATCGCTTAATAATCCCACCGATTCCATGCTAGATGCAAGATCTGCACTCGACTTCGTACTACACCCACCGTATGATTAGAAATTCGCTTCAGAGGGCAAATAAACGCAACGCGAAGCACCGTTTTCGGTTCGACGTAGCCGGAATTTCACGATTACAGCTATCTAATCTTTGCCCGACTGTATCTAAATATTAAATGGCGAACAGCGAACCGGATAAACCAACAATAAATGACGTTTTCGCCTAATAACATGACATTAGATCGACCGCAACAAAGCGAAGGTACGCTGCGTGGAGACCTTATGGATACGAGAGTGCTTCCATCTACATCAGTACAATGTACTTGCATTGGCACGATGATGACGGCGGCTATTACGGAAATTCTTCTCGACTTCTTCGGCGATTAGCGCTCGGCATTGTGCTACATGAGGATTAGCGATGTGAGACGATACGATAAAAGGAGTAATTTTTGATTTTCAAGTATGTCTTGGCGGTGATAATGATAGGAAATAGGGTATTGTGGTCTACAAGTATTGCAGACATGGAGAAGTGGTTCTAAAAGGAAGTAAAAGTCGTAACCGTTCGTTCTAGTTGTCTGCAAAGATTGAACCAAAGTAAAATGCAAATAGTATCCGATATATTTTGCATATTTTAACATTTTCCTCATATAGATATTGAATATCCTTCATAATTTGGAGATCAATACCTAAATTTCGTATGACATGAATGAATTTAAGCTCCATTAATAAAACTCAAGAAGAACTTGATAGATTCATTGTTTGAAGCGGCGAGGTAGACAAGGTTACCCTATGATGGATAAAATTGGGGATTTACCTGAATCCAAATCTGTTGCACTGACTGTTAAGATATGAGTGTCTATTGGAACATTCTCCAAGACTTCGTTGCTGTACGACATTGGGTCGAACACGGGAGCATTATCGTTCAAATCCAAAACGTTGCAGTAGACTGTGAGAGTGCTGGACAAAGATGGGTGTCCTGTATCTTGAGCTTGGACCACTAGAATGTAATGCTGAACCTGTAATGAAGAGAAAATTTATTATAATATAGAATGAATTCTTGACGATAAAGTAAATAGTTGAATTACCAAGTAATAATTGTGCTAACCAATAGGTCTTAAAACCTAGAAGGCGCTCCCAAAAACAAGAAACGACATTCTAAGGCTGTGATCAATTAAAAATAAATTATTATCAAGCTTAAATGAAGGGGACTATTTGCAAATTCTTCTTAACATAACAAATTAACTAAATAAATAAATTAAACTCGAATCATAGCGATAACACACATTAGAATAAACAATAACGTCACACCACATCTCAAATATTTGCATTTATGTTTCCGTCTATCTTCAACTCTAACGCCTTGCACTCCCCAATAAAAATTTCTATTTCACTTGAAAAAAACAACGAAAATACATTCCTATTCTCTGTATCAGCCAGTAGTTCGGGAAGAGTTGATCATTTAGCAATAATAAGTCAATATTTGATAGGCTCTATTCTGGTGTGTTCGTCTTCGAGTTAAGTGAACGTAAATAGTGAGTACGTAATATTTAAAGTTACGTTAAATAAAAGCTACGCATAATAGATGTAATGCCCGGTCATGAAAAATGTCGCCCGACAAGTTTTTCGACGTGTGGTGTGAAGTATTGCAGTACCTTTGTGTGCGATGTACGCTGGTATTGACATTACGACGAGAAAGTTAAAGGATGTATGAACGTGTAAGAATGCGATCATAAGTGGAATTGATGAATTTGAAATGAAATAGGCGTGATAGTCCATTAGGAACGTGCATTATTTATGTGCAAAACTTCCAAGGTTGTAATTGGCAAGTTTTTTTGAATTTCTAAAGATATAAAATATCGACTTTAAATTAAAATTACGTTTTGGAAGTACTGCTCGAATTGAAATAAATTGAATATATTAGGAATTCATGCAATTTCTAAGTTTAGCTACGAAATAAGAGAAGACGTTCTTCTTGGCTCTGAGAATTTAAAGCCAAAACGAAGTCTTATCGTTGGCTTCGATGCCTCCTTAGCTTCTCTCACTCTCTCTACGTTTCCAACTGTAGGGAAGCAAATGTGCTATGGAAAATATGTAACTCCGAAATTGTAAAAAACGAAACCAATATATGGAACACAAAGTATTAGAAAAAATATCAACATAACTCTGAATCCAAAAGCTATTTCTTTGGATTCTTTGAAATCATGAGCTTACACGTTGTGAAGCCGTGGTTAAGATTTCAACGCCCAAACGAAATTCATTTTAATCTTAAGCTATAAATTTCGATTAAAATTTGATTTTATACGATTTATTAAAACCAAAGCAAAATTAAAGCGCATTCTAGATAGACAACGATATTATCAACATCCAAATGTTAAGTAAAACTCTTTTACTGCTGACGATGATATGAGGGGAGTTCGATAAATATCTGCCCTTCACAAGAAAAAACATTTTTATGTGTAAAATTCATTTTATCTTTCAACATAATCTCCTTTGAGGTCGATACACTTAGCACAAGGTTTTTCTATCTTTTGTATCCCATCCTGAAAATATGATTTCTCCAACCCTGCAAAATAGACATTTTTTTCTACAATCACTTCATTGTTTGAGCTAAATCTTGTTCCGCGGAGTAATTTTCTCATAATCGGAAATATGAAATAATCGTTGAAGGCTAAATTTGGCGAATATTGGTGGGTGCGGCTTTTCTTTAACAGCACTGTTGAAACGATTCAATAAGTTGGCATCGCAATCGTTTTACACACTTCAAGCAAGATTATGCCGTGCACATCTCAAAGCACTGGGGCCTTCTTTAGCGCCGATTGGGCACGAAAAGCCCACTGTTTAGACTGTTCTTTGGTCTCTGGTCTGCTGTGACGAATCCATATTTCGCCAACAGTTATGAATCGATGCAAAAAATCATTCGGATTGCGCTTTAATAACGTCAAAAATTCCTTTCAGGTTGACACGCGCGTGTTTATGGTCATTTGTGAGCAATCGCGGCATCCACCTTTACATTCAAATGAATTGTTAAGATGCTATGCATCCGGTCATTTGAGATGCCGAAAGCCTCAGCAATCTCACGCACTTTCAATCTTTCGATCATTCGTTACTCCATCGTGATTTTTTTCAATCATTTCTAATGTGGCGATGTGTTCCAATGCCACAGAGTTCGACTACTTGATTATTGTTTCCCCCTGTTAGAAACTTGGTATTAGTTAGGAACATTTGTTCGCGTTGAACATTCATTTTTACTTAATTCCTTTGTCCTTTCAATTTAAACCTCCTTTTCAAACAAAAAAGGTCATTATTTGCATTATTCTTACTTTTATGTAAGCAGAAAGGGACAAAGAGTTGTTTTATATTTTTTATTTTGATACTAAATGTGTTAAGTTGTGAAATACGTTAACAACTAAATCTGATTTAACAGTTGCAAACGTATTTCTCGTTGATATACAAACACATGGTTGACGATACTAGTCAGTCTCCTCATTGCAGTATTATTTTCTTTGTTACTAAATCGATTTCTGTTGTCAACCTGTATGTAGCCGAAATCTATATTACAGTTTTAGTTTGTAAACAACTCCACACCACACAAGTTTAATTAATTAGTCTGGAATAGCTATTTCGATTGTGCATGAATCTCCATTATTAACCGCAGGACCGAATGATGTTAAAAAGAACTCTGCCTGTTGTATTCCTACTTTCGAGAAAAGGTCCTAAAAAGAACGAATGTTTCCTGAAGAGCACACCGCTGATTTGTAATAATGTACGCACTGATAAATAAGGAACTAAAACAGTGTACTCGCGACTCAAAAATTCCGGCGGAAGAACTCATTGCGTCAATAGAAACGTCCATTAAGAACCTAAATGCGACAACGAAAGACTGTCGTGCAAAATAGTTATCTTGGACAAGCGGGATTATTTCAACCGCGTTAACAATTTGCTATCATCAGGACCTCGATACGGTTGATAATAGGAATCCACATATCCTCGAAACAACCTTTCCAGACCGATTAATTAAATTTGTGTGGTGAGAGCAGCATGCCGGTACTTTAGTGTTGTTCGCAATATAAAGTTTCAAATTCATTTTATTCAAAGGATTGTACATATTATCTAACACTTCCTATTTGTCATCGTATAGGCGGTTAGGTTTCATCCAAAAAATGTATTTGAACGTTAGGCGATGACCATGACGTCTTAGATTAATCGATAAAGTGGAAAGTTGATCTTGTAGCAAATGTCGTCTGACGAATCCTAAATCAACGCGTTGCTTCGTGTTTTTGGCTGTCGACGACACTCGCAAAAAGCCAACGTGATCTGAAAGCTAAGAGAAGAACAGGAGGATTGGTAAAGAGCGAAACAAGAAATGAAAGAAAGAGCCTGTCATCTTGGGGATCCCATGAGGTACGCGGGGCGAAGGAGAAGGAATCTGCTTGCGTGTATGTGTATGTGTATGTGTGAGTATCAGTATAACTCGATGCCGTATGAAGCATCGAGAATAGCAAAAACGAAACCAACGAAACAAACGGTTTTTGGTCGGTGAGCGGCGGACGCGCGCGTTTGCCGGGAATCGCCGCAAAATTCACGAATTGCGCTTTTTTTCCGGCATTGCCACCGTCGAAAGAACGGTCCTTTTCGAGCCGAGACCACCTATGATTAAACGCGCTGAGTAATTTCGATGTTTCGAGATTAAAACTGTGCATAGAGCGGTGTCGTCGCCGACGGCTGTTGTTGCTGGTGGGTTTCGAACTTGTTTTTCCGTCTTTTCGACGATTTCGATAACCAGGTTTCGACTTTTTCCACTTTTAATGTTCGATATCGATCAGCAAAGTCTATTAAACCCAGTCGTACAGTGAATATTCTTAATGAAGAAGGTACTATAAGAAGAAATATTTCTTGAGAACAATAGAAGCAGCCGTTTTTTTCCATCATGAGCACGATTTAAAATTATTTTCATGGAACCGCCGGCAAAACTTTGGTAATCAAATTAAATCCAACGTGACGGCGGGTCTTTGCTTTATCAAGATGATATTTTGATGAGACCTTAAAATTTATTTGGAAATAAAATGAAAACTACCAATATCCAGAAATTCCTTTTTTGATAATTTTGAAGAAACAATTATGTTCTATAGTTTGTTAGAAAATAAAATGTATCTTTACTAATTTAGGACCTCAAGCTTAATAATCAAAAATTTGTATTCACCCTGTCGTTTTCCTCGCATGGTAAAACATGTTTGGTTTTAGGAAAACGTAGAGTTATTCCTGATAATGCTCCACAGAGTGTTGAAAAATCCATATTTTGAATCTACGTTTCATTTTGGGAAAACGTGGCAGTGATTGTGGGATTATAATAAGATGCAGAGAATCTAATGATTGCATAGAAGATGCTAAGGCGAATCCATGAAATTTATTTTAAGCTTTCCAACATTTTTTCCCAAAAACCTTGATGATCTGATTGATCTTATTTCGTTGTTCTAACTAGTTGTTGTCTGTTTGTCCATTTTGCTAGATCGTAAAGTTTTTTCTGTTTAAAATCTCTCAAGCACATGCCCTCCAGTAAACGATATACTCATTGTACTACATCGGGTTCATCTGATAAGCCAATACCAAATACGGAGCTACTCATTTTAGATGAAGAATTGCATTTTAATTACAACGACAAACAGTCGTACAGAACACAAAGCGAACGTGGAGAATAAATACAACAGTCCATATTAATTCGTTTCAAGATGGAAATAACAAAACAATACCGCGTATACAAGTACACTTGTAACAAATACACATATACACACGCGCGCGTCGGTGATATGAAAACGTGTATTTCTCGGTAAAACTTGTGTAAATGTCCAAGATCCCGTCCTCGAGCGCTTCGAGACCACAACCAACGCTGTAGAAAAACCGTTAGAAAAGATTGAATCTAGCCAGGAGATAAAATTGTGTTCAATATTAATTAATCAATAAATCAGTATAAATATCGGTATGATGCGGCTTTCGTGTATATGTACGTCGGTGCTTGAAGGAGACGATTTACAATACCAAATATGAAAGCGCTTAATAAAGCTTACATTACACCAACTAACTCGTGTACATTAATTCGCCATTTCATTCATTTTAATTCAGAGATGGCCGGCAGATAAGCAAAACGACGTCGTCGCTTATATTTCTGAGCTATCGGATCGGCGAGCTGCACGGAGCTGCTTGGTATGGATGTACTGAGAGCTCAGCGAGAGCGGCACGAAATGCGTCTCAGAAAATTGTTTGCCGGATACGAGGGCAACTGGAAAACGAACTGAACACGTGACTTTATCGCCAAAGTTGTTCTAAAACTTTTTACGGTATCGTTTTCTTTGTTTTATTTTATTATTTCATTTCGAGAACTAGAACACCCAATAGACATACAAGGTGCCCAATAACAGGATGATATAAATTAGAGAAAATATATATTACAGCTAATGTATAATTAACAGAAGACGAGCTAAATAGTCCCACAATCTTGTCGGATATTTTGCGACGGTTTTCAAGCAATTGAATTTTAATATATATAATAATAATCAAAGTCCTAATAATAATAATATTAAATGCACAGATTCCAAACTATCGAAACATATTCGAGCACAGCTCTAACAATAAAGATGTATATTTTAATGACAGCAGCTTTAGTAACGTAATGTGCTTAGTAAACGACAGTCCAGAGTTCAAAGCCACGCCAAGATCCTACATCATTTCTTCTGCAGACCACTCTACCACCAATAGCCAAGTCAGTATAAGGACACGCTTCGAGAAAATACGATATGCGCACATTTACCAAAACTAAGCTGCAACCTGTTAGCACTGCAATAGGAAGAAGATGCATAGAAATCACTTTTGATTGGAGCACATTTGGCAATGATGAACTTTGTCAAAAACCTTTAAGAACCAGTGTACACGGCAAAAACGGAATAACTTTCCTCAAGCAAGCCAAACACCTCCTGCACATATGGAATCCAATTGGTTGAAGTGGATCGTTTCTTAAAGAAACTGTGAAATGAGAAGAAGAAACATGGGGGTGGCGCGGTACGTGTTTATTTAAGTAAAAAAAATCGTCCCAAGATACTATGAGAAGATGGGACAAGAGCATTTGAGGTGGTTTAGACATATTTGCCTAACACCAGATGAAAGAATAACCAATACAGTTTTCAAGAACCAAACTAGAGCCAAATAAAAGAAGAATGTGAGAAATTGAAGCTACAGTTGCAAAAAATACTTGAAAAGACTTAGAGATCGAAAAGCGTGGAGAAAAGTGTATACAAGAAGAGAATAAGCAACATTTCTGGTAGAAACGCTTACGAATAAGAAGAAAAATAAAGAAAGAATTCTTTCGTATTTATATTTCGTATAACTAAGATCAGTGCCTTTTTTTGTTCCCTCGTATCCTAGGCTCATTTTATTGAAGAGGCACGTCTATCCCAGCGTTCGGCGTGCTGTTATCTGCTGCTTTTTGTTCACCTTTGAATGAAACACGCACACAACCCACGGGACTGGTTTGGACGTGCGCTCCTCGAGAATCGAGAAGAAAGACAACGTTTTCGTCGATTCTCCTTGCGCTTCGATTCCATATACACATGCACAGAACCATACGCGTCTCTACTTCACGACAACAATGATCGAAGTGCAATCGACGGGGAAAATATCCCCCAGATCTATACAGAATTCAATGTCAGCATACATACACTCAGAATTCGTAATGTAAAAATTCAAGAAGGAAAGGAATGCAACCATTCTTCTTGCTTGGCTATTATTAGCGATGGTTGCTGTCGTGTTCGGCCATCTTCGATCGATCTAATATGTACGTGAGCTATCCGGTTATTGCGTGACTTCGGTGTACTATTCGCGTGTATTTATACGGAGTTAAAAATATGTCACACCAAGCGCGGACAGTCAACGATACTTACCACTTCACTTTTTTGCTCATTACCTGGTTATTACTGTTTATACCATTACTGTCAGAATGGTGACGGAGCGCTCAAAGGACAGTGCGGCGCAGGATGGCGGCGGTGGAAAGAATTAACGTTGTCCTTGTAAAGATGCGTGATATATTGCTCTATGTAAGGTCTTGATGTGACTTGTTGAATTTTGATTGGAAATAAGTAGTATACAAGGTGGAATAAAATAAGAAAAACGAAGATCTGTAACGTAAAAGTTATTTTGTGGACGTTATAAAGAGTATCCATTTCGAGCAAAACAGTATTTTGAATGTTATATGCATTCAATGATTTTATTTTATGGTATGTTCTCATTAAGTAACTTATAACATCATTCGTTTTCTCTCATTTTGGAGACCTTGGGGCGTGACATCTCAAGCAAAAATTTTGAGACTCCATATGTTCAAAATTAACCGTTCAAATAATTCTACAGTGTGTTCCCGGATAGGTGAAACAACTTTTGTAGAAGGTAAATAATCTTCGATTTAATTTATCGTTTTTTTGGGTTTAGCCTTGTTTGGCTAAAGATTAATTTTTAACATATTTTCGTTGTTTGAGATACAAATCGGCTTTAACAGTGATGTGAGAACTATTTTCGTCGCAGGTAGAACACGTTTTTCTGATACATTAGAAAACTTTTATTGATTCCATAACGGTGGCATAAGTTGTCGAAGTTGTGAGGCTTCAGCAACGTATGTCAAGTATATTTACAAGTGGTTCAAACTATGGCCTTAGGGTAGTTTTTATTTTTTCGTCTAACTCGACTCGTCTATTTTTCTAGAAAATCGCTGTTGCTTGTTTTATATAATTCCTTCTGCAACTTTCGAAAATAGTTTTTGAAAACACCAGGATGTAATCTTTTTTTTTCATATTGTCATCTTGAAAATTACTCATTTTGTGTTTACAAATCAACATTGACTTATTAATTTTACATTAATATTGTCAAAATTTCAATACGTAATTCACTTTTTCAACACTTTTTCTGAGATATTAGCAAATTGTATTATCTTTGAATAACAAACGTTACATAATCACAATATTGGCTGCAAGAAGACGACACAGTAAAACACAAATTATATAAGTTTAATCTATATTTAAGCTTTCGTGTTAGTGTGTAGGTTGCTTCTTGTTCTTTTCTTTTAATAGCATATAAAACATGGAGTTGTTTTTCAGTCCTAGGTCCTGTACTTTTCCGTAATAAAAAAACAAGCCGCTTTCTTTTTTTAATTATAACTGCGTCTATTGGCTTATTTTCTATAATTTATAAATAATTATCGAACAGTAAATTTTTTTCAAAATCCAAAAAATTTCGTGTGTTTCTTGAAATTTTTAAATAGACAGACAACGCTTTATAGGAGGATAGTACACTATGAAAGATCCTTGTCAAAGACTTTTATAAAAATAGATTTTATACAAGTCAGATAGAGGAGGTTATTACATTACGCAAAAAAATTTATAACAATTATCGTAAAATGGAGCAACAAATATATCGCACACGTGCTGCAACAGTGTTTCAAGTAAGCACTGATTTGGAGAAGTCTAGGATTGAAAATTAAAACAACACAATTTTAATTTTTTTGGACTTATGACTGTTGCAGCTCATGTCCAATGTGCTTGTACTAGCAAAGAAAACAAAAAGGGAACGTGTCTGAGTGAAGTCCCTTGAAAGAATTGATATATGAAGACGTTCAACAACTTTGATAATAGGGGAAGATCATCTTATCCGAATGATGTTTCATATTGTAGAGACATTCACATGGTTCATACTCAGAAATTAATAATTAATAATTTTGCCAAATTAAATTTATAAAATATCTTTGACGAAGATCTTTTAGAGTGTAATACCTGCCATAAATACATTAGTTTTGAATGCTCACATTTTCGCGGAAATTACAGCCCTAATATGACACGAACAAGCGTGAAACACGTCAATGTCTCGGTGCTCTTGTGTTTTACGCTATTATATTTATCGGACCGATACTTATAAAACGAGTAATTTATGAAATGGTCGCTTCAGAATTGGAGTTTGAATTTATGGTATTTATACAGACAACTATCGAATCCATAAGAATACTTTCTAGAAACCGGGTATTAATTATTCTATGACCCTATCTGTGGTTACACTGTCACTAAATGACAAATCAACGGTTTTTTTCTATTTTTGTCGGTCGAAACCTGCCATGTTTGAGGATAATAAATAAATTTGTAAATTTCCCTCGTATATATCAGCGAATAAACGCGGCTATTATTATAATAAATCTTCCTCGGTTAACGATATCCGTTACTAAAAATTCTCTCTTCTTTCTTTCCTTCTCCTTCATCCGAGCCGTTTTTCTTCTCATCTCGTTCTCGTCCTTTCTTTTTAATACGCCAATAAATGTTCAGATTAATTGGAATCGTCAAACGCGATGGACATTTCGTTCCGTCTGCATACACCGCTTGCGCTGCTCACAGACGTGCACGCGGAGACACGAAATATGTGTAACACATTAAAAGATTTTTATTCGTCGAATAGGCGAGCAAAAACTGGGACCCGGTTTGTTAATGCGCTTACCGGAACCGGGCACCGCTTTGTTTGGCAAGCTCGTTTCGCCAAACTGCTAGTTTTTCCACACGAGCGCTTGAACAGGAGATGGCGAGACGACGAAGCCCTATACTTCGCTCAGTTAGCTGCATCGTTGACGCGTTGCGCTCGCCGAACTTCCAAGAACAGGAGGAAATAACCCATATCTCGGTAATTTGCAATAATTCGATTGCATTTCTCGACTTTTCAGACATAATTAACATGCCCAGCGTGCTGCCGTGCGATAAAAGTGGTGGAATACTCGGCGTTTTGCGCTATTTAGGGGTCGCCTGTAGAGGGAAAAAACGATATCTCACCGTCTGTTGGCCTGCCAGCACGTTTCGGATGTCTGGAAAGCTTAAAAGTCGGCGTACGAGCAACAAACGTTAATTAAAAATAGTAATTAACGCGTCTGTTCTGTTCTGCATCCGATCGTTTGCTGGAAAAAAACTTGAGAGAGAGATATCAGGTATACTTTTCATGGTGACGTGAATTTTGGTATATAATACTAAAAAGTTACTGATAAAAGACGCTACACAAAGGTATCTTGTCAAAATGTCAGCAACATGATGGAAAAGGTATTCATCCAGATTCGTACTCTCAGAATTCTTGGTTGGTTGTTAAAATTGCAGCACGCAAGGAAAATATTGTACGGGACCTATCAATTTCTTGTTGGAGGTCCCACATAGCTATGCCTAGTTACTGCAGATATTTTTTATTAATTTCGCTTAAACTAGGAAGCAATTTGCCAACAATTTAATACATCTGAAGCATGCGGAACGACTGTTGATCATGTGAAGAAGATACAACAGGAGATGATATTATTTACATCCGATGCTCCAGCAAACTTCGCAAATGAAAACCAAGAAAAGGCTGGATTCACTGCAATGTGTAGTTCTGTGATAAGTATTCTGAGGTAGCATATCAAGAAGATGATTTTATTATGCATCTGTATGCCCCGATGGGGATTTCATTAGGGGAATTTTGGTGTGCAATCCATTGGGATTATCTAACATAGCAGTTCATCAATGTTTCCATGGCTCTATGTGACACTGTGAAGGAAATTAGACATTTTGTAATATTACGAGTGGCACATTCGTTTTTCAGCAGGACAATACAAAATCACATATGGAGATAGCAGCACTAAAATGGAGTATCATTGGAGTATTGTTTTCATTTGTTTTTCTAAATTAAAAAATTAAATTAAAAATTTTTACATTACATTTCATTTACATTTTACATTTTAGATTATATCTCATTTAGCAATCTTTCTTCCTACAATTAGTTAAATTAATAACTACAAATACAGTAGTTCAGAAATTAAACATTATCTGCAAGTAAGAGATGAAAAGAAATATGATAAAAAACCTGCTGGTAATTATTTAATCAAAAATGCTATTATCAACCTTCTTCATAATAAAATTTCCATAAAACTTACTTAACAGACATAAACTCACCTCTTCGTAATCAAGTTTTGCCGTTAAAGTGAAGACACCAGTCTGAGGATTTAAAGAGAACACATCGTTGGCCCAATCGCTGATGACAGTATAGGTTAAATCGGCGTTAGCACCCAAATCGGCATCCACGGCTTGAATCTGACCCACTTTGTGACCCCTAGGGGCATTTTCAGGGATGTCGAAGGAGTAAGCGTTCTCCAGAAAAGCAGGTGGATTGTCATTGGTGTCCGTAACCTGGAAATAAAAGAAAGAAATGAAAATTTAAACATCCTATTGCACTGAGGAAAAATGGTTCAATAAAATATTTATTAAGAAATTTATATTAGCACTAAATAAAATAGCGTGTTGACATATATTTGAACGACCTGTATATGTTTATAACAGATAATACATGATATTTATGTAAGCGCAATTAATTGAACGTCAAAATGAAAAGAAAAAGAATCTTTATCGTCCATATTAAGTGCATCATTGTCATCAAAGGAATCGTTACCAGAATGCTACCTCCACCTCCTTAAGGTGATTTAATAGCAAAAAAAAGTGTCGTGAAGAAACTGCCAGAGTGACTAACAAAATGTGAAGTAGAAATTTTGACACAGCGAATACATATAAAGCGTATTTAAAATAAATAAAAAAATGTTAAATTGATACGTTAGACCTATTTAAAATAAATAAAAAGTATTGTTAAATTGACACATAAGGCGTACTTAAAATAAATAAATGTTATTGTAAAATTGATCCCTTATTTGATTTAATTGAATATATATTTTTAACAAAAAATTATATTAAATTTAAATAAATTTTGTTGTCATCCCATATTTAAATACAAAATATATTTGAGCTTAATATATTTATATTTAATTTGACAAAAAATTTTTCTGAGTTAAAAATGTCATTTTTGCCTTTTTATTTGTTTGTTAAGTGCAAGTTTAAGTTATAATACTATTGATTATCGATCTATTCGCTTCTAAAACTTCCCGCCCTCGTAAAATTCAGATTAGTCACATTAGACTCATTAGTTTGACGTTATATTTGATGACCGCGTGCTATTCGTGAAACTACGTCCGTTTAACGCATGTCAAATATATCGTTTACATTAACGAGATACATAATACGAGCCCATATACGCTTTTTTCCTCGCGTATAGGTACATAATATAGGAAATAATTTATGGTATAAACGCAGATAACTACATATTAATTATTGAGAGCCTAATCTACAATTTACGACGATCGTTATTCCTTCGGATATGGAGAGGGGCTCTTAATAGTAGTAGGCTCTTCCTTTAACTTCGCGAGGACTACACGGAATTTTAAAGTCCATAGCATTTGAAACGGCCATAAAGCGTAAGTGCACTTAAATCGATCGTAGATAGAAGAAGGGAATATTATTATAGTAAAATGACCATCGCAGAGAGGGAACTCGATCGATAAATAAACGCGGGCTAAGAAATGAATATGGCCGACGCGAGATGCACGAGAGAAGAATTAAACGTAAAGATAAGCTAATCCATATGGTGCTGTGCTTAAAACCGAGCTGTAATGGAACTAATTGACAAGCTTTTAAAACGGAATGGTAATGTGGAGCAGGGTGAATTATAGAATGTTCTTTTAGAAAACCAGATGCAATTTGCGAATTACTTCTCAGCGGTGTTATGATTTAGAATATGGTTTCTACCGGGAGTACCATCAGAAGAAATCTAGTTTTGACTAGTTAGCAAAGAAAATTCTGATATATGGAGGGCGTTTATCTTTCTTGAAGATGATACCATATTATACTTAAAACCATGTATTTCAAGAATTATCGAGGAATGCTATTAATCTTACTTTGTAAGTAATAGTGATTATTCACACTACTAATTCACTGCAAATTTTGAGATGCTCATTCAAGCAAGCCGTTGATAAATAAAACAAAATGTAAACGACCTAGGTTAGATCCTCGTGCCACTCCCGATGCAGCAGTGTATCGAACAGAAAAAAAAATCTTTTTTTAAAAGACATGTTGTATTCATTGGAAATGATCAGACGAAATAATTTTATTTACTTATCGATTAAAATAGCATGATTTGTATTTTGCGTCGCAATAGGCTTTGATTCTGTACGCATTTATTTACATGTTAAAGAAAATTAGTTTGATTCCAAATCAGAAGAATCATCCCCGTAAATGATGCATATCTTTACCAGGATAATTGTTAATTTTACACTTCTGACTTAACAGCGAGCGTCCCAAGAAAAAAAGAAACAGTCATCGTCATAGAGATCGCAATCTCGTTAGTTCGTCTGATTTAGAGCAGAGATATCAAAGAACCATACGTTCGGGAAACGTACCATAAACTAAGCTGGTACAAATGTCCAATTTCGCAACCATTCCGAAGTCGCGCCATTAAAACCCAGGCGAGGTTTTATTTGCATAAAATATTTTGATTTACGGCGCTTGTACCGACGAAATCCGATCTTCGGGATAGATAAAGAGGCGACGGCGAGTTCTAGCCAACCCTGGCGGTAATCACCGACCACAAGAAGAAGAAGAAGAAGAAGAAGAAGGAGAAGCACAAGATCACACCGTGCAACATATATGCAACGGATTCGATTTGCTCTCTCGGCCGACTTTAATAAACTGTTCGGCGAAAAGATTTATTTTACGCGCGGATGTGCGCCGAACATGTTCGACTTCGATATCAAATGCACATCAAGCTCTCGACTCGGCGGATGATAACGGAGATATGCGGAAGAAGTTACAGAGCAGTTAAGAACCAGGGTGTTCTTCTTTAGATAGTCATTGATTGGTTTGATGGTATTATATAGAGTGATTGGTTTTTGTAATATTTAGGAAACGACTTCGATTTATCAATTATGGAATAGCCAAATGTTGTTGCAAATTTCGCAGTCTGAAGGTTCTTGGTTTCAAAATGAAGGTATACAGAGAAAAATATGATAATGTGAGTTCATAAAGCAAAATAACCTAGTTTTTGAAAGATCTAAAAATTGTCCTGAATAACATTTTGATGGCAAAATAACTAATCCTTATTTACCTATCCTCAATTTCTTCTACAGAAGGTGTAGACGTGATGAATCTTTTTCATTTGTTTTTGTCCTTACTTTATTTTTGCTCTTGAGTCTAGCTTAGCCCTCTCTTTTTTTGTTATTTCCGTAACTTCTTCATCTCACGTTCTTCGCCTCTTTTTTCTACCGGCTTCTCATTATCTCATCTTCTTTATTCTAATAATGAATCTAACCTATCTTAGTTCTCGTTGTTCTACATTCGCTTCCATATATGAGCCTAGACAAAATCACTGACCCGTATATTTTTGTTTTTGTTCATAAGGAATGATGAAAACAGGAGTAATGGATGGCAAGAAGAAACAAGCAGATTGCTTGGGAAAGTAGACAACTACTAGCGACAAAACATAGCAAAGGAAACGAGGAAAAAGAAAGAGGTTGTTTTCTTTCATAAGACCTCAAATCCCAATATTAAAAAAATATTACTCAACTGAAAACGAAATAAGTACATTTTCAAAATTTTCTCTCTCTGGAATAGCTGGTATCTTGGTAAGCTTCCTTGCTTTGTATGAATGCTTGGCGAACGGTTTCGCAACAAACGTGTGTTCCCTGTTGTCTAGTAAATCTACTAGCCAATTTCATAGTAGCTAGACTACGTCCCTGTACCTTGCGAGGTCTTCCGAAAACTCACCTACGGAGTATGTCCCTGTGCCATTCATTACATGCTTTAACCCATTGTATACAGCCGATTTGAACAATCCTAACAACTTAAAAAATTCGGGTATTTTGCGAACGCCTTTTTTAAATTAACGTTTAGGTAGATGCCATTTTGCTGATTAGTTCATTGGCGAGATTGCTCTTAAGGTATCTCAGAAGAGTAAAGTACAATAACCTAATGTGCTTGTCGTTAGTCCATTGTTAGTCAGAGGCAACTATCACATATATTCCTCTAAAAAAAGAGAATTTTCAGATGAGTACTTATAAGAATTCTTTTAAATATTATTTTTGGCTGTCCCTTTGGCGTATCCGTTCCGAATTTGGTACTAAAAAATCTGGCTACTTTATTGTAACCAAGTACATAAATAATACATTTGTGTCTGCTAGCAAAGATTAACGATTTTCAATAAGGAAAGCATAACTTTAAATCTGAACCACCTTGTATACACCCAACCATCCCAAGTAGCTTGGTTAGGAATGGTGAATAGTTATTTTCGATTTAGCCTCGCTAAACTAACTCACACCGTCGCCAACGTTAGACGGTTTATCATAGCCGCCTGCCACACAGATTCTGATCTGACAGATTTCATGCTAACTGCATAAAGCGAAGTGCAACGACCCTGTGCAATCGCCGATAGTACGGTTTGATTATTATAGTTCCAGTACTACTACCACTACGACTACACCAATACAATTATTAATGCTCGGATCGTGCTTGCCGTAACTCTGCGCCCAAGCGACGTCCCCGTAAGTGTCGAGGATACAGCGGATACGAAGTACATTGGAATTTTGTGCCATCTGGTGACATTTTCGATGTTTTTCTCCAGACTGCTAGGTGTACGTCAGGAATAATTTTATAGAACATAGTCGTGCATTGGAGGAATTATCTAACAGTACGTCTTACCGTTCGAAAGAGGTGTGAAAATGCAGATTGATTTCTGGGCTGCAACCACGTTGAGATTGCATTGGTTGAAGGTGTTGAAATGTGTGATGCTTTTCGCTGAAGTGTTTTGTTGGAGAGACCGCTGCAGTGATATTTAATGCTAAATACAACGTTTTCAATTTCTTCACGTTTTTCTCATACTGCAACTTAGCTAGGAATAAACAACTAATATTTTTGACCGACGTAAAATGGTCGAAAGTGATTATCTGTATAAAAGTCGAATTTCAAATGATTTCAAACACACAACTAATCAGGGAACACCGAAAGAACAATAACAGAATGCTGATGCCATTTTGTCCCATTTGGCATGTAATGATTTTTTTTGTTCTCTCCACAAAAAAAAGGGACCATGTATGAGAAAGTCAACTAGTCTTCCAGAATTATATGAATCAATTATTAAAGCAATTTACCAGACAATTTCTATCTAAATAATAATTAAAAGTAATAAATAAGCGTTTTCAAAATTAATTAATTTAATGAGCGCCACGGTTGCTTATTATTACAATCAGAGATCTTCTTCAATTTTTCTTCTTCGAAATTATCGGAACCAAAAAAGAAAAAAACATAATCCTTCCTCTCTACTAAAGTAAATAGATTATTCATTACCAATAAGTCATCGTCATGAAGTCAACGTTCTGCACGGTTGAGATGCACGAGATTCGGACTCCAAAGAAAGATCAAACTCTGCAGATTAGACGCGAAAGAGAATGAGGTTGCGGTCGTTATACCTCAGCTTCTTCCAATCATGATTGCTCATTTAGCGAAATGGAACTCAATCATCGAATATTGTTTAATCAACCTACCCGCTAGAAAGCTGAACGACGGACGAGGAGGACTCGACTAGATCTGGAAACAGATGCGAAATCTAACAATTTACTCGTGCGTTAGGCGTAAGCGGTGCTGATTGGTCAATTGTTAAGCCAATCGCTTTAATCGAGTTGTATACGGTGTAAATTATTTCTCTCGCCTAGGAATATGCCTAATTCAATTCCATGAAGGGAATTTCGGATTTAAATTCAATATCTGTGGTATTTCGCATTTACCAAAGCATTTGAACAATCGATATCCCTCTAATTGTAACCAAAATATTAGGTTGATAGCTCGTTTTAATTTAAAACGGTTACCAGGAAACCTTTGAAGAAACTAGAGCAGCAATTTTAATAAAATCTCAAACTTCAATAGAAGAATTAGATCTTCATTTTGAAAAAGAAAGTAGTGAAAGAAGCCCAAACAAAGAATAAAAGTAAAAGCACCAGTGATTCATGACCGCATTCATCATTTAATTAAGACCACCGCGTGACTTTTATATCATTCCATAAGGCATCTTCACCTACAAACATTGCCATGCGATCTAAGTCATTTTGTCAACAGCCAAATTTCATATCAATTGTAAATGGACTTACAACTGAATTTTACAAAAAATAACTTGTTTCTGTGTTAGGTTGGAGATTTTCAGACTATCCTCGTTTACGGGACTCATGGAAAATGAGAATATTTTTTAAAATGTCGGCTAAGACTATGTAACATTTTGTGATAATGTAGACGCAATTTATCAGAAACATGAACTTGAGCTTTATTAAAACTAACCTGTATGACAACTGTTGTATCGGTCGATTGTATCCCATCGGTAGCTCTCACAGTCAATTTGTAGAGGTCCTTAGTTTCTCGATCCAAGGAGTCTATCAACGTTAAAACTCCGGTGTCCGGATCCAATGCGAAATGATTGTCGCTGCCGGAAATTAGGCTGTACTGCAATTGTCCCAATGTATCCGGATCGTTCGCCCTGATCGTTGCGACGTACAGGCCCGGGCTTAGGTCCTCGGATACAGAAAACTTCAACGGTGTATCGCTGAACGATGGTGGACTATCGTTCTTATCTCTAACTGAGACTCTAACCTGAAAATGAGAAGAAAATCGTTAGTAATTTATAAAAAAAATTACCTCAACGAAATGTTTTCCATTAGTTTGTGGTCAACGCGCCTTTTAGTTCCTGCAATCAAATTAAGAATGTCGAGTTATATTAATGTGGCTGTCGTAAATTAAATCTATTTAAATTTTTCTCGCAAATGACAAGTGGTTAATACATACACTGCTCAGGTAACCTAAGCATTCTTGGAATTTTGTGTGATGTACGTCGAGTACCGGCAGAAGATGAAGAAGAAGAGGAAGAAAGTAAACTACGGTGAGATGCGCTTATTGTTGTTATATGTGTTGATCGCAATGATGACTCTTCTTCCCGTCGTTGGAGCCTTCACACGATGAGAGAAGCGCATGCACTACGAATCTTGAATAAAAGAGAACTCCCAACGTAAATAATGGGAAATTAGATGTTTTCTTGGAAGTGAAGTAGGTGGTGTTTTGAAGCTGTGTGCTTACAGAGAATATATGTAGGCATTAAACTACTTTAAATTCTATTTTAATCGTATACCTTTTTTCGGTTGGTATAAATTGGTTCGTTACTGTTAAGCATGCGATTTTAAACGATGTATGTACGTAACTTATGCAAATGGTATTAGGTAGCGAGGAGGATAATGTATCAAGAAAAGTGTTCCTCAAGGCTATGCTCTTGGACCAATTCTTTTGCTCGTTCGTGTTAACGATTTGTTGAATCAGTTTTCTAATGAAATAATTATCTTTGTAGCTATCAAAGGTACAATGTAATAAATGGTCAAGTCCATTTCAGATAAGACAGGTCTGCGAAAACTGATACAACAGTTTCCGAATTGAGTCTGTACATTTCTCGCAAACAATGATGCCGAAGTAGAGAGCAGAATAAATTAAAGCATAATAAACCTCCAATAAGCCAGCTTCGTCAATAAATCTAGCAATTTGTAAATGTAAATTGTCACTAACATGATCTAATGATATATTTGGTTGTCTCTCGTCAGTCTTACCTAAAATCATTCCTAAAAAGATTCAGGCCTCCGTTGAGACCATTTCTTTATTATTGAGAGAGAAGCTAATATTTGCCGAACATCTAAATCTACTTGACAATTCTACAAAAACAATTTTTTCATGGTTGACAATTAATCTCTCATTCAAACACGAGGTTTCAAACTCACGTTGATATTTTCGACTCAACCTTAGTTTGATCTTTATCAGGAGGCATCGTGAGCATAAACAAATACTTCCCCAGACTAAATGCTTAGTGGTAGATCTTAATTGAACATGTGCAAAACATCCTTCGCGAAAAACGAGTATCAGATAGCAATCAACAAGATGAGTGTCGCGCTTGCTGACGAATGGTCAAAAACGAGTTCGCGTGATAACTGAAAAGGAATATTTGAACATGTTTAAGCGCAATATGCATTAGTACAGGCTAGAAATCAAGAGTCAGTTGGGAAAATTGGCTTTTCCCGGCGAACATGCACCAAAAAAGGCGAACACGATACTATCAGCCGGAAAAGTTAAGCAACGATCTCTTGGGGTTCGTGAGACATAATCTTTTGATTATTTAGTTGATTATTTAGAGAAGCGAGGGACAATCACGGGATTATGCTGATTGATTGGGCCGATTCGACGCTAAACTAAAGAGAAAGCGAAGAAAAAATTGAGATAATATTCAATAAAAAGCTATCATTCGAAAAATTTGTTACATAATTTAATAATGGACAAAGAAAAATCAAAATTAACTCGCATGCCGATTTCTATTTCCCAGAGAGATTCTAATTCCTCAGCGATTGCATTTATATTTCGCTACCGTATCATAAAGCAAATCATCTTATAAGCTAATAGATGCGAGAAATAAATGATCGCAGGTTTAAATACTAACTAAGGTAAACCCGCTGTCGTATCTCACCAACCATCGACTACATTTAAGCGTTTATTTTCAGTGTACCACCTATTAATATCGCTCATATACTAATGGTGTATTTGAAGGTAGATTTCTTGCTTCATTGACTGCAACACTTTACTTAATTATAACGAAGTGTAAGCTTAGGAGTTTTTCCTCGAGAACCTGGATTTCCTATTCCAGAAGATTTAGAGTTTATCACGTTTAGTAATTCTTTTGGTTTTATCGCCAATTTACTTCCTATTTATTATGTAGGATTAGATGTAGTAACAGTTTTCGATACACCATCTTCCACAAATCTTTAAAAGGTGCTAAAATTAACCATTTATTCTAAAAGAAAAAAAATGTACAAAATTGTTCAATTAAACGGAACAAAGTACATTAACATGTTCATCGACTCGAAATCTACTGGATGCAATCGCAAAAAATAATGTTTTACAATAACGCATCCTTGTACGATTAATATGATGGAATTATTCATCCGTTCTGCATACGGGATCGAGCTGGAACTAGTTTAATATAAACGGCGAGCAAGTGCATTAGCGCATTCGAAATTAAAACATCTTTAACCATTGTAAACAAAATAAAAGCAAGGAGTATTTGAATTGAAGAGGGGAGAAAAGGAAGGACAAGCAACACACGCGACAAGCCAAGATGACAGGTCGCGTTAATCCACTTTACGCTCTATATATTTACAGTCCGTTGCAAAATTAAACGAGTATGAATAATTCTATTACGTTTATCAGTTAATTCTAGTAAATCATTATGTATTTAATGGCATCTAAGATAAAAGTAAAGCATAAGAAAAAGACAAAATTAATTTACTTTAAAAACGAAAGGCAGCAACGCGTGTGTTAAACTAGAGAGCTACGATTTTTTGGAAAAGTTTCTTTAGGAAGCTATTAAAATAAAATATAGAGAATTCGACTTTTCTATATTTATTATAATACACGATTGTATAATATGCCATTGAGATATCTATCTGTATACGTGGGTTTTCGGTAAACGGAATATCTAGGAAAGGAAGGCAACCGTCTGATTCGACCTCTATAGTGACGCCTATGGAATCATGTTGGAAATTCAGAAACGACAGGAAATTGTTTAAGTCCGTCTTCAAACCCTACTACTTTCCCATCAAGGACCGCTACGACATGGAACGTGCTCAATTATTGTTATTAACACTACCGTCCATATTAGTTCGGACACGCAAATAAATTTTTTTTAATTTATTTGCGAAAACGAGAAAATATTCAAACACATTTTTCCAAAACTTAAAATTTTTATTGCATTTTATTAATAGCGATTAAAATTAAAGCATAAAAGTAAAAAAAGTAATTCTAACGAAAAATAAATAAAAACTTCTTAAACATTCCGTTCATCAAAGAAACTCCCTTTTCCGCGAAGAACAGCTTTCACAATCCGAGGCATCCACTCTATTAGTTTTTCAAAGACTCTATTTGACATATTAGTCCATTCCTCTTGTAAAATGTTCCACAAGTTGCCTACGAAGGTAGGGCATACTTTTCATATCCTCCTGTCCAGTTCATCACATAACAGCTCGATGGGATTTAGATCGCGGCTTTGCGGCGGCCATGTCATTATTTGTAAAGTGCCATTATCTTTTTCTTCATTTAAGAAATTTTTACATATCACTGCTGAGTGGTTGGGGTCGTTATCCTGCCTGAATACAAAGTTTTCGCCGATTAGACGTTGCCCCGATGGTATTGCATTTTCTTGCAGTATTTCTAAATAACCTTCTTTCGCAAAATACCTTCGATTCGATTCAAGTCTCCTGTACCGGCGTAGGAAAAGCAACTCCAAACAAGCACAGAATTTCTTCCTTGCTTGACAGTTAGCACTACACAATCCTGCAACATTCTTTCGCCTTTCGCTCTTCTTACAAAAACGCGAATTGATTGTCCGAACACCTCAAACTTTGACTCATCAGTCCATAGCACCCTTTTTCAATCATCCACTGTCCAATTTCTATGTGTTTCTGCCCATTGTAGCCGTTTTTGCCTGTTTCCCCGTCGAAGTAGGAGTTTTTTTGTTGCAATGCGGCCGTGAAGATTTGCAACTTTTAATCTTCTTTTCACTGTAGTAACAAAAATTTTTCTAGCACGGTCGCGATTCATTTCGGCGGCGATTTCTGGCGCTGTCAGTCTCCTATTTCGCTTGCTCAGCAATTTTATACGCTCATCGTCGGCGTGAACGCGCCCGATCTCTTAAACTGCCCGTGCGTTGATGTCTCCGAATAATATCACTAACAGTCGATTTATTAACATGTATTTTTTCGGAAATTTGACGCACTGAATAACCTTCTTGGCCTGCTCCCACCCCAAAGAGTAAATTGTAAATTTATTACCTGCAGTATTGCCCCAAAAATAATCCTATTTGTACCGATGAGGATTATTCTGAAAATTACTATATTGGGTCATAAAAGGTTTTTAATCATTCTATAATCGATATTCTTGGAAGTTTGCCTGTACAATTGGTTATAAACTTCATAAAGGACCTAATATAAATGTGTTATTTATATATAAACGCAATTACATTATCGTTTAGTAGAGTTTACAACATTTTACTAGGTGTCCGAACTAATATGGACGGTAGTGTACATCTTGGTACACAGTAAGTTGGAGTATAGCAGTATTATACGTAATTTTATCGATAAGTCGTATAAGCGATAAGCTTTTCCACTTCCGAAAGCTCGTACTGACTTACCACCACCAGTACTTGTTATCTACAGAAATGCTAATATTTGTCGATATCTTTGTAGGAAATTGCTGAATTTAATAGTCTATATTATTCTTTTTACTCTCTTTTTCTATTCGTGGGCTGTCTTTATTGTCAATAATTTAACTATTACATTTATCGTATCTTGGTTTCAGATGCTTTCGCTTGGACCAAAAAGCCCACATTATCATTACATCTTTTTAGCAAAATATCCATAGCCTACTAGATATACTTCATTCTTAGATTTTCAACATTGCCTTCTGAATTTTGCACCTAACTGTACCTTCCTTTTTAACATCGAATCGCCGCGCTAGAAGAACACAATTACAAATTCACGTGTAACAACACAATTTTTACCGGAATAAATGTTTATGTTACACAATAACGCTTTCATGTTAAACACGAGATTTTTTTACTCCTTTTCTTTCCTTTCCTTCTACATCTCCGTTCCGTTTAATAATTCCCAAAGCCAAAGCGACAATGCCTACGCGCCGTTGGTATCGTTTGTTTTAATTCTATCGCTGTATAGCTCGTGTTGTCGGACCAAAACGGTTACGGCGGCTAATCAAACCGGTTGCTTGGCCGATTGGAGCAAGTGCGACGGCGAATCCATCGGAGTCCGATGGTAAGGAATCGTAGTTACCGGGCACCGGGTTCGTATTATTTTACATATTTATTATATGACCGCGCGGAGGCCACAGCCAACTCTCTATACCATTATTCCATAACCGCGCCGTGTTGTAACTACAGTAGGTTCCAAAAGAAAGCGACAGATCTATGGTTGTGAACAATATCAGGTGGATTTGAAGCCTTGCCTTCTAATCAAAGCATTGTCGCTTATACTAAACATCGACATATGAAATAAACTTAACTCTAACAACATGGAATTTACATGTGAATATACGCTTGTAATTCTCTCCCCGGACGGCACTGTATACGTAAAATACATTGTACTCCCGGTATGGCCGCTACGATAGCCTATGTATACTCAAACGTCATACGTTATTCGAGTAATTTCGGACAATTTATTGTTTATACGAGTTCCGCTGCCTCCTAACGAGCAACATAAAAGTCGCCGGGGAAAATTTTCGCATGTTTATGGCTTTGTTTTTAGCTCGTTTACAAACACGGCGCACGTTAAAATTCTAATTAACGTGCCGAAGGATTGTTTGGTCCTCCGAGCGAATCGATCGATAGTTTGAATTTCAAGCGATGTAGCTAATAAATGGGAAAATAAAGCTCACGCTATGCTAGATCAAGGTATAAACTTATTTATTGTTCCAGCAAATATGGATTTTCAGTAATTAACTGTCGTAGAGCTATTCAATTCTTTCTAAAAAGCTTTCAAGTAAATGTTCTACTCAAATGCAACTCAAGCTGGACTTGATCCAAGCTCAAGCCTAATAGGACAAACTTTTAACAATACATATAGACTTCTGGCAGATAATTGCAATTCTGGGTACACGCGGGGGTGTATTTAGCTTTTATTGAAATTCTGAGTGCCTTCTTAACAGTCCTCGTTAATCTTTTGCACAATTCTATAGCGTGTAAAAAGAATCAATTGACTTCTACTACAAACACTTTCACAGAACTATTCCACAAATTACATGTTGGAGCGAAAGGTATTGATTAATATTCAAATCATTTCTGTTAATCATTGGTTAACAAGAACTTCAAATTTTAATACCAGTACGTTGTAAGTTTTCTCAAGAAAGATTGTTGTTTCCTTTCGAGATTTGATGACGTATAATCCATTGCATCAATTTCCATTCCACAGATAAGTGCCAATGGTTCACCCACACACAGATCCAGGACAAATTTCTTAAAATAGTTTTTCCACTTTATTTCATTAATGCTTTCTATGGATTTTAAACGTATTTTTTATTGTATATAATGGATAAAATACAATTTAACTGTAAAACGAAGAATATCTTTGTAGAATTATTTAGATACTCTAGCCGTATGTGACACACTTCACGTTAATTGAAACTAAGACCAAAACCTACCATTTACCTTCATTACATTAAGGAGATCCCATAAATGGAATTCTTGTGTATATGGAATCTCTATCCCGGCGGCTGTGGATGTTGGGAGTAATCTGTTTCTTTATCTGAGGTGTACTTTCACGTATAAATTATGAACTAAGCGCGTATGTGAACTTACTATCAATGTAGACATGCTTATACATACGCAAGTATATGAAGAATGTGTACTAGTCATCACACAGTACGAAATCGTTAGGATTTATGCGGACAGGTTTATGTTGCTATCTTTAGCGGGTGTCAAAACGTCACAGCATGCTTTCTACTAGATGTATATACGTATCAGGTAATCATCAAGCTGCAAATTTAAGTGTGCTTTTTCACAAAAATCTTTGAGTGTGTGTATCTTATACAATTACATATTTTGTGAATTTAAAACCAAAACGTCTTGCCAAATGTTTGATTATTTGATTTTGCGAATTATGTTTGTGGTGAATGGCTTATTGCTTTTTGAAGGTAAAAAAACAACCGATTATCATGAAGAAATGAATGCCGACGTGTTTGAAAGATGGTTTCATCAAATATTGACAATATTGGTACTAGACAATGCTGTTATTTTTATGGATAATGCTATGCATGGTCTTAAAATGAAATGAAAAAATTCCCACAACAACAACTAGAAAACTCGATATGTAAGCTTGGTTGAAATCAAAAAACTTCGAGTACGATGATGGTTCGGTCTAAACGTCTTCATTTAATTCGCCTTAACAAAGATCAATTTAATACACATGTGATAGATGAAGTGGCCAGAAATTGCAACAAAACTGTATTGGGGTTACCACCTTATTACTGCGAACTCAACCCAATTGAGTTTGTGTGGGTTCAAATAAGAAATGAGGTGGCAACTAAGAATACCTCATTCAAATTAGGCGATGTAACTTTTACTACAGGCAATTTAGAATATCACTACGGACAATTGGAAAAAATGTGATTAAAGAAGAAAGAAAAATGTCTGAGTTAGATGGATTAATCGATGATAGAATCGCGCCATTTATTATATCAGTGGGCAAGGATTCAAGTTTAAGTGAAATGGAAAGTGATAATGAATAATTATTTTAGAAGGGAATGCAATGTATTAACATGTATTTAAGCCCAAGTTATTGTTTAATTGTTTAATATGCTATATTTAATATTACTCTAAATTGCTGTTCACTTGTAAATAATTATATAAAAATAAGAATTATAGTAGAATAGAGCAACATTCAGAAACTTCCGTTAAAAAGGTACCATATATAAAGTTGAAATTTAATATGATGTGTATTTGATCAATAAATATTATTCTGCAGTGTTTTCTATAATTAATTAATTATTTATTTATTTTTGTAATGAATATCTAATTAATTACGTAACTACTACTTATATAAAATCCTAGCTAGTTTTAAAACTGCCGCCAAAAAGTAGCTTTGAAAAATTCCATTGTGTAAATACGTCTTTTCATTTTACTACTTCGAATTAAAAAAGAGAATATAGTAGTGGTAAATGTGGTATGTACGCTGGTGACTTGTAACCTTCAATATCATCTTATTCAATCAAACTTATAGTTAGGAAGCCGGTGGCAATTTTAATACATGATTTTCTCGTCGTTGACAGTAATATGTGGTATAGTTCACATCTATGTAGTTCAGAAAAAAGCTATAATTACAAAACCAAATATTTGGATTCCCACCTATACTAATTTTTTCCTCAACACAGCTAAAACTACTGAAATCACAAACACGTAATAATTTTTGGAAATTTAACGCTCAATGGTGCAAAATATAGAAAATTTGTTTGGAAGTCTCGTAATTTTTTAATTTAGAAAGATGAAATGTCTTTCGGGTGATGTCGCGTAGTTAATATTTTACTTGACGTTTCGCTGACCATGCTGTCAGCTTCTTCAGAAGATTTCTAAAGACTTCTTTTAAGAAGATTTCTAAAGACTAAAGACTACGCGACATCACCCAAAGGACATTTCTACTATGGATTACGGTCATGAAAGCCTACACTCAACTATTAGAAAGATGAAATTTGGTACTTAGGCTTCTGGTTAGAAACAAAGAAAAATTATCAAATTTCGGAACCTGTTCATGCAAAATTGTCCACTCCCAATTTACTCTTTTAAGGATTGGTTTTCCAAAAATGATGAAACATGTTTTTTCTAAATTGAAGCTTGTATATTCTCTCAATCCAGGTTTACTACAATATGTAATGAAAGATTGCGTGAAGTTTCGATGCAACGATTTTCTATTAACATTTTTGATTCCTGTCAATTTTTTCGATCTTATTTATGATACCAATCCAATGCTTTTCATACCTTCATATCATAACATCTGCGATGATTGTCTATTTTGATTTCTTGAAAACAACTCGACTATCAATTACTAAGCACTTAAGAGGTTATTGAAATCCACTGTAATGCGCACCCACAAGTTCTTATTGCAAATACTTCTATCGGCAATGTAAATAGTCTTCAAGCACATTGAACCCGATAAACATTAATACGCTAGCAATATGGAATTTCTTTAGATAATTAATCCAATTGTCGCATATTTCCGTAAACTCCTCCTAATCGCTTGAGGAATCCCTCACTTACGCCTTCGCAACATATTATCTACGTAAGATTCATATAAACCAAGCTCGCCAAATCCACGTTAATGCTTACCTATGATAAAATAGCGAGTCGAGTCAGAGGCTGGCAGTTCGAAAACCAGTTTCCTCTCGCCGAAAAGCGCTTAGACTATCAAGGCGATGCGGAGAAGGAGATAGCGAAAAGGATCATGACGCACGTTCACTAGCAATTATTAATAGTTCATTAATAATAAATTGGTAGCTTAATTTATTTAATCAACCATTTTGTTAGTATAACACACATATAGCTATATCATTAGTATCCGTTCGGACGGAAGAAAGAACCGCGAGAAAAAGATAGAAAATGACTAATTAGCGGCAACAAACAAGAAATAATTAGACAATGTGAACAAATCGTTGTTGATTTTTCATTGGACGGGTATACGAGTAGCCTGTAGTGTTGGGAAATCGTCAAAATCCGGTCAAATGTCCGATTAAATAATAATTATTGTCAAAGCAAATACCTTTTTTTTGCTTATTAATATATGTCTTGCAACTGGGAAATCTACAACAGGAATTGGATAATGGAGAGGAAAGAAAACCGAAGACCCAAAGCAGTTCGTAAATCCAATTTGAAAATTCATGGCCAACAATATCTAAATAATGCTCCTTACACCTTTCCACACGCATACTCGGTTCATTACCTACGAATCTTCGATTTGCTTCTTTTATCGATTTTGTAACGTGTAGTACCTACAATATGTACATAAACGAAGCAAGCGGTGGCTGTCCAGGGATTCCTAGCTGGCCGAGAAGTGGGGACAAGGGAGATTTAAGTAATGTATTCGCCGTATCACGTAGGTTGATGTGTTATGGTATCGATATATCTTGTGTGTGCAATAATATTCAACGTCTGTCCGGTATATAATCAGCCTGGTGGCGTTGAAAAGGAAAAGAATTCTTTCATTGCAATGGTACTAATAAATAAACACGAAGTTCGTAGTGTAGCAAATATACCTAGCTTACATTTATGTGAGTGTTTGAATATTCTATTGAAATTGATAGAATGGAAGCTAATGAAGTTAAATTACTGAAAATTTGCGAGATGATGCAAGGAATTAAATATCAAAATTAAATTAGATGATGATATGTATATTCTAACGAAATATCCCGTAAACCACATTCTTTCATTAACATATGGTTTGCTTTAGTAAATTTAATTCTTGACATAGCAAAACACTTGGTTCAGCAATGTTCCAACTTCCTTAAGCCGTCTAAATAACAGGAATTAAACTCTGCAAAATAAGAGCCGAATGGAGCGGGGCGTCATCATAAAACGAAAGAATTTGTTTCTTCGCTAGGTGAAGCTTCTTTTTTATAGTTCAGTGTCGAATCGATCTAATAAATCACGATATCATGGATTTTATTGATCATATCGTCCGTAGTCGCCTCAATGGGACGACCTGACTACTTCTCATCAAAGAAGGATGTTCGTCTACGTTTAAAATTCATTAAACCAGTTTCTGATAAACAACATCAAAGTATCGGCACATTCTGCACCACACAAGCTAATAAATTGATCCGGAACAGCTGTTTTGAGGATGCACGAATCCTCAATCAACCGTATGACCAAATGATGTGAGAAAAAAACTCTAATTCTAACATGCCTGTTTTATCCCTACTTTCGAGAAAACATTTTATTATTTAAGTAGTAGGAAATAGGGTGCATTCGGCAGTGGGGTATATTCGTCGTACAATTTCTATTTGAATTAACCGCTAAACTTATGTGGCATAGAGTATACAGCCAAAATTTTTTTATGTAGAAGTCACTTCACAGTTGTAAAACTTCTGTGGAGGCTATACAAAATTTGTTACAAGAAAACCATTTTCAATAAGTATGAAATTTCAAAGCGTTATCGATAATAATGGAAGATCTACAAACTATTGACGGTAATCCATTAGATGCAAGAAATGACTAAATCTTCTATTAACTTAGTCTTTTCTAATACGGAACAAAATTTTATCTTTAAATTTAAAACAAAAAAAGTGCTTATTTACATCGGTATGACTAATTGGATGGTCACAATTGTAGTTGTTTCCTTTGTATTGTATTCCAATGAAGGACAATTTTATGTGTCCTTGGTTTAATGTAACAAAATTCGTCACGGCGAAGGAGTAAAGAAGATGTTGCTTGATTGGCGCAGGAATCCTGAAATTCCTATCGATTTTACCGTCTTTGTAGGTTATATTTAGGTATATATCGGCGGATTTTTACCCTGAAAGAAGCAATTAACCGGCTCGTAGAGTGTATTAAGCAGTAAA
Organism: Oryctes borbonicus; assembly: GCA_902654985.2. Lineage (NCBI taxonomy): Eukaryota > Metazoa > Arthropoda > Insecta > Coleoptera > Scarabaeidae > Oryctes > Oryctes borbonicus. The sequence goes on from LR736894.1 coordinate 1,096,503, forward strand.
TGTGCACTAAGCTTGACGTCACTTTGTCCTTTAGGAGCGGCACATTAAAAGATAATTAAACGAATTTAATGTTGGCGGTAATGGACGGTTTTTTTCAGTAATTTCCGCGGACTTTTACGACATTTTAATTCGAAAGAAAATCGAACAGAACACGATGATAGGACACAGAAAAAATCGTATTGTGATAGGATTCCATTTGTTTAGTTATTTGAACCATTAGAGAATGCTTACGATCCTTATTCTCTTCGCGATTAAAAACTTTGACAAAATTAAAAAGAAATCTTATATAACATTTTGTCTTTTATCAAATTAGAAGAGGCAGAATATTATTATTTGAAAAATAAAACAAGTATCTTCTCCAGCTATGTCGTGTCAATAGGCCAGTCATATACTGTTTAGTGCAAGTATGTTACATGTTGGGAAGTTCTTCTCACGATTTGCTTCTTCTGTCTTTCAGCTCACTCAACTAGCATTTCAGAAACTTCGCTAACTGCTCTATAATTGTTGTGTACAAGTTTTGAAGATATTTCTATAATAGTTCAGCGGTTATGTGGTAAGAAATATTTCATTAATTCGGCTAATATTTGTTGCCGCCTTAGAATTGTAACTTGTTGATTTGTTGCCGACATATCAATAATTCCCGAGTACTTTTGCAATGTAGCCGAATGAAAAATGAAAAGACTTTCTGAAGAAGACGTCTGTCGAGGCGAGACAGAGTAGTATTTGTTCTCTGTTGACACTGTAATAGGAAACTGCGTACATTACAAATTCGTACCGAAAACAGCCAGAGATAGCACTAATAAAAGTACTGAAGAGTAATGGTCCTAAGTGCGACCATTGCGGCACACCTCCAGGTACAGTTTTTATATCAGACTTAGATCCATTCAGCTCTTTTTCCTAGCAACTGCATCATTTTATTTCATTTTATTTGCCTGTTAGGTTGGAAATTTTACATTACAGGATATAGGCACTTTTTTTTATATAATATATTTTTAGATCGGTCTTAAAAACAAAGATTAGCTACCTGAAGATCCCGTAATATCTAATTCTTTTTTTTTTCTTCTTTTCTGTAACCTTTGTTTGTATTTCTATGCGCGCTACAAAATAAAGGCATACATTATTATTATTGTTATTAGACACTTTGCAACCTGATTGGCGTTAGAGACTCCATAGATCTTAATTCTGATTAAATCTTTGATCCAAGGCTTCAATTAACACAATGTGAGACCAAGTCTAACACATAAACTCACAACCATTGAAAAAGAAAAACAGCCATAACATGTTCAAGACTAACAAATTCGTAGTTGGGTGTCCAAGATCTTCTTCGAACCATTATACAGTATCATAGATCATTTATAAATAATGCTAAAGTAGGCGTACGTCACGAAAGAGTACGTAGGTATGCGTTACATAAACAGATGAAAGTAATTTCTCGGAATCTCCCCGTCGAAGAAAACAGTACGTATCAAATGGGTGCTTTATGTACCCAAAACGTTAGCGTTAATTGTTCCTTTGTGCTTCGTAAATGCGCTGCTTTTATTTCGTAGAAAACCGGCGAGATGAGGAAACATGGTCAAATGAGAGGAGTACGAAACGGACGACGAGGAAAAAACAATAACCACCGTTTGATTCAATGAAATTCCTCCGTCGAAGCTATCTTTCCATCTCGTTTTTTCTCCGGCGGAATGGACGTGCTTCGCGTTGGGAAAAATATCTCCGAACTGCGTTTGACGTAGCCATAAACGTTCTAATATTAACCGAAAAAAAGAAACCGACTATTTCTAACTATTTATTACGATCGTGTGGATACTTTTTCGTTTGAAGCAGAGGGCATTTATCATTGCATCGATTGGTTCGATTGAGAGTTGTGCTTAAGGGCTTGTGTAAAGCGGATAAAATGTATTACACACGTTTAGTATGCGTTGATACGTACAGATATGTACAGTACGGTGTAAATGTTATCAACCAACAATTCGATTTACTTGCTTCTACATATGTTATTGAGAATCAATCGATTTCGATGAAACATTTTTTTATCATGATCTGAAAACCACTGTTGGTCTCCATTAAAGCTTTTTAAAACGCATTTCAACTTCTCTGGAATTTTCCCAAATTTATTTATAACCCTTCCGTTAAGATTTTATCTCCAGCTCGTTTCTAGACAGGATGGATGCATCTTCGAAACAGTTGTCCCGGATTAATTAATTAATTAATGTAGCGCGGAGTGTGGAGATATTTTAGTCTTGTTTAAGATGAATCTCTTATGTACTCCTCGTCCCCTGCTTTCCACAAACATGGAAATGTTGGGAAAAACGTAATCAAGGGAGTGTATTTGACTGTCTTTTTTTTCTACAATTCATTAGCAGTCTGCGTTCCTAACAAAGTTAAACGAGTATCGAGTTTCTGGGTCGTATTATTCTAATAATCACGACGAAATAGATTTCTCAAAAGGCCAATAGCAATAAATACGATCGTCTATTAACGGGAGCTTTCTAAAAATAAAGTTACATAAACCTTCACGCAGATCTAGATTACGCAAACGCAACACAAACAACACCGAAGCATGTTATTTTCCTTCTACGTACTCCGAGCTTAGCCACGAAAGTGTTTCTCAACCTTTATAACATCATAAACACAACAGGATCGGGATCCCGGAAGCCTTGAATCGCATGTCGAAGGCTCGTATATCTCGACCGTATAGCATGTCCTCTAATTTCGAATTCCTAATATTCTACGGAGTGATTGGATTGAATAATTGTCAATTAACTGAGCAAAGTTAATGGCAGGCGAAGAGAGTACATGTACACAATGTACACAGACATACACTAGTGCGAGGAGATGTTGTTTATTGACAGACGGCGTATCGTTAATAATGCAAATAATATACACAAGAAAGGCGATAATTAACGGGTTATGGATGTAACAATAAAATATTTCTTCTGCGGAGAAGGGAAATAATCTTTAGCTTCGTTAAATTCATTAAGCAGATGTTGAGGCATCGAGATGTGCGTTCGATATACATGAAGTTGTGGGAAGACTTGTGAAATTTTCTAAATATTTTGCAATATAACAGATTTAATATCGCATAGGAAGAATGTCACAGGAATTTCTTTATGAATAAGAAGGATACGAGCGAACATGTTATTTTTTACTGCATTCTTCGATATGCCTAAGGATAAGGTAAGTTACATGCCGATCCTCTTTAATCATGTTGCGTAGCGGGATCGGTAAGCTTTGCCCCCACCGTTTCGCTACACCCGTTTTGCCCCCAAGATGACATACTTCTCTGGTACATATGTAATATAATTCTACATTTTGCAAAAATTGAGTTGCTAAATAAAATACATATATTAAACTCCAAAATTTTTATTATACAATTAAAACTTATATACATATATAATATACACAATATTTTTAAAATTTTGTGTATATACAATTACACTTTATTTTTACTTGGGCGTACTCCTACTAACAAAAGTGATATTTCATGATTGTTCCTTAAGAATTTATAAACAGGTATGTATGTATTGGTGCCTTCGAAAACTTCAGTTCTAACGCTCTGAACTATTATTTGTTCAATGCTGATTATTTCTTATGTTCTATTGTAGACGAATCAAACTCGTCTTTGTCCTCTGCTTCAACGCCCTATTCAGGCATCTTCAAAATAGTTTGCAATGGGAAAAGCGTCCACCGGAAATCCTCAGTAAAATGTACAGATACTTTAGAGATGTTTTTCAGAGCAGCATATCAATTAAGAAAATATCTTTACAGTAAATGTTGAAACCATGCTAACTTGCAACCTTTCTAACTTAATTGGATGATAAATGCTTTGACAAAAATTAAAAAAGTAGCCTTTAACTTGAATGCTGGGAAATTCTTTTTGAAAGGCAGATATTGCACCTTATTCAGAGTCTGTCGGAACACTTCATGGGCGCAGTCCTGGTTGAAGGTTTTTAATTTTTTAGAATAACCTCTTGTAAGAAGGCTTAGTCCCATCTGCCTACTAACGTCCGCTTGTAAGCAGAAGATTTAAATGTTTTCATATTGAAGATATCATAATTTGTTGTGCAATTGACTTCCAGACTGCCATCTACGTTTATTTCTTAAAATGCCTGTAATAACAAACGAACGAGTTCTATGGAAATTTCAAGAAATACAGAACACATCAGAAAATGCCTAGAAACAATAACCAAAAAATAATGCTAAGATAGCTTAGCTTCCTCATGGTATTGATGGAATAATTCACGGTAAACGCAATGAAAGGAGAGAGAAAAAAATACACTAACACACTGACATGTTTCTGCCTACCCGGCGTCATCAGCGTGGTTTCGAGAGTATTTTCATATCTTTATTAACTGTGAGGCAACAGCGATAGAAGGTAGAGATATGAAAAATACTCTCGAAACCACGCTGATGACACCGGGTAGGTAGAAACATGTCCGTGTGTTAGTATATTTTTTTCTCTCTCCTTTTATTGCGTTTGTTGTGAATTATTTCATCAATACCATGAGGAAGCTAAGCTATCTTAGCATTATTTTTTGGTTCAAGAAATACATCAATAATAATAAGTTAATTTTCAATTTTGGCAAATACATTTTGAATTTTAAGAGATATAAAGACGTTATTAAAAGAAAAATTATTCGTTGTTCATTGTTGTACTTACTGGGAATGATTACATTTTCCGGTTGCTTTAGTACTGTTGGTTATCTTCAGACCTTTGTTCTCTCTTGATGATTTTCCGAAGAGCATCCATTTTTGGAAGTAATGTAAATTGGTCTTTGTATTTTAGCTTGCTAGCTAAGTATACTGTTGTTACAACAATCTGATAACGTGTACCATGCACTGTTTTAAATACGATAACATTTATTCTCATTTTAAAATTTCGAAAATCCCTAGAACTATGTTCTAGAGGCTATGCCATGTACACGGCACAACCCATTTTGAAACAGCTGCTGCAATAGGCAATCGTTCCATCGTTGCGTATAATTTATTAAACTTCTTTCAAGCGTGGATTTAAAGTAATTTTGAAAAAAACAAATTTTATCAATCGAACATAACGCCATATTTTAGACACCTAAAATGAGATCAAAACAAACTCCGTCTATTTTATTTTTTGTTGTTCGTTTCATTTAGTATAAACGCCGATAGAAACCCGACAGAGCATTTTCCTCTCATTCTCCTCTCCAGATCGATGAGTTATTGCGAAATTATAGGTAGATTTCTAAGCCCGAAAGGAGATTGATTTATGCCAGCATTTTTCAGAAGACGATCGAAGAGGAACAAAGATGCCCATAGAAATGGAAGGAGAGGTATATGGCCGCCGGTCATCTTTTGCCTATATAATCTTTCCATCAGATTCTACATCCGTCCAATAAAATTCGAGCGTGATCTATAGATTCGATCGTTAACGTAACGGCGGCAAACGAGAAGAAGAAGGGTTTCGAAAAAGACCAAGGAACGGATATCGAGGAGTAAAAAAAATATTTATATTTATGAAGGAAGAGGAATGTTATGATGTTGCTTGATATTGAAGTTAAAATTAAAAATGATGTGCGCGTATACAACAGCTTTCATTATCAAATGTATACAGCTTGCGAATAATTAAATGAGACTGGACTAGTTTCAAACTTCCAAGTCTTTCCGCGTAGTATATACGTATATGTGATCTACATGTTCCCAAGCTTTCATAACCTTTTGAATTTCAGGATTCGGGATCGCCCTTACAGTTTTTTGTGTTTTAATTCTCCAAATGTCATTGATAAGCGCTGCAGACTGAATAAATTCAAAGGATGAATACCTGAGTAGAGCAGAAGATCAGACTAGAGCAAGGCGACCTTCACAATTTTGCTTTAATAAGTAACCAAAAACGTTTGATACTCTTCGTGGAATAATCTTAAGCGCTGTTCTTGTAATTCACTTATTTTACGCTATTTCCTCTTCACCTTATCCTCGCACACATCCATAGGTACGCAGCTTCTTTCACAAAAATAAACTTGTCAAAAAGTTAAGCGTCCAACATCGCAATATTTATCTTTGTAATTACAATTAGAGAGTTTTATTAACGTCCAGGTTGTATGATTTAGCGACCGGTCACTGTGCACGATTTTTCAAGCTCGTATATATTTAATTGCACGCAACGAATAAGAATTAAATGGTAATTAATGTCGGGAAGCGGTAACTCCGCGTTATATTCTCCTTTTTCTTTTTCCTTTTTTTGCTTTGGGTTCCTTTCGAATGTTGGCTGGATAAAGATATACAGATATATCAACGTGAAGTTTAACATTTATATTTTTTTAATAGTCACGGTTCTAAAATAAATGTTTTTTAGTGTCTCTTTTCTTTCTAAGGTATGATGGTATATGTTTTCGTCTTTTTTTCGTTGTTTGGGAAATTAGTTTTGTTTATTGCTGAACATTAATCAAATAAATTAGCCGCATTCGTTTAGAAACAACTTGCTCCTTTTGGTTTTGATGTGAAAGTGTAGTAAAGAATAAGTTAGGTTAATAGATTCTTCTATTGTTTAAATATATTTTACCAATATCATATTCGTGAAATATTGTTACATACAAACACGGATCCTTGATTCAATTTTTGAATATCGATTTGAGATATAAAACCAAAGGAAAAGGTTCTACGATGTCTTTTAAATGTAGAGGTAGACATGTATTTAGAATTTAAATTATATGATTTTACATTTGGAATTTATAAGAAATTGGCAATAATTCTGATGAGCGATCGTTTATATTACCAGCGTGATGCGATCAAGTTTAGCTCGCGGTTTCTATATTTGCAAGCGCGGAAAAAATTGTGCTTATTGCTGTCAATCATTTAATATAACAGGTTTTTCTGTAAAGAAACCTTGACTGATAGATGCATAAGGCAAAGTAGCAGCCTTAAGCTTAATACAGACGTTAGTTCTGATGAACGCGGCCAATGGAATTTCACAGGTTTTGAGAATTACATTGCTTTATATCGGGTGATATAACTCTAACTTAACTAACTCAGTTATTTTTACCGTTTATGTTCTAGGACATTGATTCTTGGTTAATGTAATCCAGCCTAAATTCCGATATTTATCAATGCGAAGTATAATGTCTCGTTGAAAGGACACAAATAATTGTTTATCTTTAAGATCGGGCTTGACTCTGTGTGGGGTCATCTTAGCAAAGAAATCAAAGAGAGAGAGAGAGTCGTTTTCCTCACAAGTTCTTTGTTAAACTCTAAAATTGCGACCGGTTTCGTGATAAATTACATCATCAGGCCAGCTGAAAAATATATTGGTCGATGAACGAAAATTATATAATAATATAATAATTAATCCGGGACCGAATGATCATGAGGACCATTCGTGTCTTCGAAACGGCCGTCCCGGATTAATTATTACATTATTATATAATTAATTAAACTTGTGTGGTGCGGAGGTTGCCGATACTTATGCGTTGTTTACCAAACTACGCCACAGTCTTTGCTACCATTATTTCAATTATGTTTGTTATTATATTTAATCACAGGTTTAAAACAATTAGAAAGCATCACATATAAAAATCTAAAATTCTTAAAAACATTTAAACAAAAAATGTGAAGTGGAATCGTCTTTAAATAAATAAATAAGGTTTCAAACAATACCTGAAACATAGGCATTAGTGTGAATTGTAATTGGGCTGTTTTCTCCATTTTTGTTCTCGTAAAATTTCCAATGATACCAGATTATTTAATATATTCCCCTTGTTTGCGGCAAGGTATATGGTAAAATTATTTTCGATTGTGTCGAGTATCTTTGATATGAGCAACAAAGTGAGAAAATCCTGAAGAATTAGGTTTTAGGCATTTTAAATGCTCTTTTATTCCAGTTTCAAAGTTTCGATAAGTTACATCGACGTAATTGCATTCACAGGATCCACAAGTAAGTTTGTATATGCCCCTCATTTTTATATCAACCACCCTGCCCTTATCATTCAGTAAAACATCACCTATAAGATGTATTGTTGTAAAGGCAGTATTGAAATATAGTTTAAGAACATTCGCAAATGTGTGAGAGAACGATCCAATGAATGGCAGGGAAATATAGTATTTGTCTCTGTCGGTTATTTTAGATGGATTCATGTCGGCCTCAGATTATTATTTATCTGCGAGACGGTTTATCAATAACAAGCGTTGCTTATATTACGAACGTAAATGAAACCAATTAAATGTAGATGGGAGATTGATAGAACTTTAAATAAAAGAAGGTCAACTGGAACCTGGGACCTAGGATTAAGACAAAACAATAGCACAGTATTCTTATGCAATATTTAGCAAAAATTTCGTCAATAATTCCGGAGGATCTGGGTGATCTTCAGTTAATGTGCGGGCATGGTTAAGTTAGTATGGACTAGTGTTTCTTGGCCATTTATCAGCAAGATAACTGTCCAGTCCATAATCTTTAATTAGGGAATGGTTCGAACGAAATAATGTGAAGACTTTCATGTGGTCGAAAAGCCCCAACATGAATATCTAATGAATCTAATGACAAGAAAAATGTATAATATAAATTTGCAACAAATGACGAGAGATAAACCAATTACGTTTGCGGAACATGCACATGGAATGAACTGAGTGATGATTGTAATTTAGCAAGAACTCTGTACTTGTCCATACCTATTAGACTCAGTGAAGTTTGACGGCAAAATTGAGCGGTTACTATTAATTTATAAGCAACTGGATTTAATTACGCCAGTATAATCCAATATCACTATTTGGGAATTTAATGTAAATTACAATTTATTACTTAGCGTGTTGAGTTTCCTAATATGTACACTGCCGTTCAGTCAAGTTCGGTCATACAATAAAAATCTATTATATCACACTGTATACAATTATCAATACATAAAATTAGAAAAATATTAAGCGTACACTATTTTCTAAGGGATTAAAGCCATAAATTATTATGTAAAGTAGAAATATTGCGACAACCACAATAAAGTCCCTTTTATTATCATTCCAAGAATTTCTCGGAAGTACCGATCTTTTGAAACGGGTCGTTTGGGGATTATTAACCAGCAATACATTTAGGAAATATACCGCCGTATCATTCTTGTTTATTTATCACAGGCGTAAAGATATAAATTTGCTTCATTTTACTGTTAAACGTGTGTTGGTGTGCATCTGTCGTTCTTGCGCGAAAGTTTTAAGAAAATTTACTTCAAAATGGCACGTGGCAAGACTACCAGTGTAGAAAAACGTTCACGCATTATTACGCTGTCTGAAGAAGGATATTCGGGGCGACAAATTGCTGAAAAAATAAATATAAGAAGTTCAACAGTAAATGACATCATAAAGCGATATCGGACAACTGGAACTATAGAAAATCGTGTTCGTCCTGCAGCATCTAGGAAAACAACAAAAGCTGAAGACTTGAGAATTGTATTATTAAGCAAACGCAATAGAAAATTAACAGCGCCACAAAGAGCAGCCGAAGTCAATCGCGGCCGTGAAGAACAAGTTTCGCCGAGTACGGTAAAACGTCGACTTCAACAAGCGGACCTTCATGGACGCATTGCCATTCGAAAACCCTTATTACGTCGGGGCAACAGAGCAAAACGGCTACAGTAGGCCCGTTCTCATCTTGATTGGTCGTTAGATGATTGGAAACACGTGCTTTGGAGTGACGAGTCAAAGTTTGAGGTTTTTGGGCAAAATCGACGAGTTTATGTTCGAAGATCTAAAACCGAAAAGTGATCCCGAACTGCATTGTGCCTACAGTGAAGCAAGGGCGTAGTTCTGTGTTAGTGTGGGGATGTTTCTCCTTTGCTGGGAAGGGAGATTTATGCAGAGTGCAGGGTGTAATGAGGAAGGAAAATTATTTTGCAATACTCCAGAATCATGCAGTGCTATCAGGATTGCGTATAATAGGCCGTAACTTTACATTCATGCATGACAACGACCCAAAACACACAAAGGAGCAAGAAGAACAGCACACCTTGAAAGTAATGGCATGGCCCCCACAAAGCCCAGATTTGAACCCTATAGAGTTGTTGTGGGATGAACTGGACAGGAGGATCCGAAAAATATGCCCAACTTCACAAGAACATTTACGGAATATTCTGCAACATGAATGGATTAATATTCCACAATCCGTTTTAACAAAACTTATCGAAAGAATGCCTAGAATAGTTCGAGCGGTGATTAACAGCAAAGGAGATTTTTTCGATGAAAAAAAATATAATGTTCAGTATGTTATATTAGGCCAAAATAACTTTTTATTTATTTATTTTTGTCTTTTTTACCTGTACATACAATAAAATTGCATTTGTTTTTTAGTTTCGTTTGTTTCTGTAACCTTTTCATGTTTTTTTACTAACCGACCGAACTTCTCTGAACGGCAGTGTACATATGTGTAAAGCACGTTACAGAAATTGTTGTGGACGGATATGTATTATTTTGTCAGTTTATTAAAATTAACAATTACAATCAATACTACCGAATTTGAATAACACATTTAAAGAATGTGTGTATTACTTTTCTCTTAAATCAGGAACATACAGACAAGTTTATAACACACAATTCCTGTCCTACTTATTTATAAACAAAACAGCATATATGTTGTTACATTAATTCCACCAAGGTTGCAACTATGCGTACAGACAGGTAAATAAAATAAAATTTTTGTTACTGTCTTACATACTATGCACTTCAACATAAAGCTACGTATTGAAATATTGCCAAATTTCTATTTGTCTGGAATGGTTTTTATAAAGAAATAATTGCATCGTGCAACGTTTTAATACTAAAGTATGTATAATTTTTCGCCACGTCTTGCACACCTTATATAAGAAATGAATTTTTCAGTAGACCGCAACATTGTTTAACTCCTCATATTATTCAATATTAAAATAAATTTGTTTTTTTTTTTACTCAATAATGTTTTATTTTGAGAAACATAATAAACATTTAAAAAAAATAACGTAAAGATCAAATATTTATATGTAATGTGTCATAATGCAGTAATATTGAGGGTCAAGAAATGTTTTCGATTCAAATAACTTTTGTCACCTGTACTCCATTGAAATTTAAAAAGGTTTTAGCAGTACGCTGCCGTCAACTGTATGTATATTAGTGTAAGTGCGTACGTTATGTAGTCTATATGTGTGTCTTTGCGCATACAACTGCTGCAACTGTTGCTTTTAGCCGCAAGAACATGGTAAAGAAGAAGAAGAAACAGATGATGTTGATGATGATGATGATGATGATGATGACGGAGCCGGGCCGAAGTGTAGCACTAGCTATACAGTATAGTAGGTACCGGGGCTCTTCTCATTAGTATTCTCGTCGAATTAATCGAAAAACAGCGCGCTCTCCTCCCGGCAAAGGAATACCGACGGCATTCATCGTACCGCATTCCGGCCCGGCTCATTTCTGCCGCTAAATGACATCGACCGGCACAGGAAATATTTCAAAATCGTGCTGAAAAAGTACTCGCACGGACAGACGCGACCCATAAACATTCGACAGGGAATGTCGTGCACTCACGAGGTCGCTCTTCGACGTTGCGTTACGCTGCCGCTGATGCCGGCTGCTTGCGGCTGCTGGCTGCCGCCTGTTGGAGATCCGTAACTCCGTGGCTCACCGGAGTTTACCGGTGCAACACGATAATGACGAAGATGTCGAGATCTTTAGCATTTGTAGTATTGGAAATCAATATTAAATAAATGTTAAAATGGTAACAAACACTGTATTGCAATCTTGTTTCCTGTTTAATTAGTTGGTAACTTCATAAATGCATTTCAGTGTTACTACTACTTCTCTATTTCGCGCACTTTCTCTCGGCGATCGGCGAGAATCATGTCGCGGGCTCTTTAAATGATATTGTTAACAATTACGTTTTCAGGGCAACCTAGGCGCTCCTCATCAAGAATTTACCTGAAATTTTGTACGTCGCCGTTTAAAAGATGGCACAATAGTGGCCCATTAGCAACGCCATCTACCTCCAAACTTGATCCACTCTTGCATTACTCGTCACTAAAATTACTAAGAAGGTTGTGGTATCCGGGAAATTGATATTTTTTCCGTTCTTCTCGGGAAACTGCTTTTTACAAAATCAAATCGATTTTGCTTCATAAAGAAAAAGAAGGTTTAAACAAAACCTTGGTGGAACACACCAATGTAACGCACCATCTCATACTCGAGTGGCGCCATGACAAAGGTTCACGAGTTGAAGTTAGAATTGGTACACCACCCTTGTTATTCACCAGATCTAGTCCTCAATGACCTTTCTCTATTTAGGCTCAAAATTTCGATCAAAACAGAGAGACTTTCATCGAATGAGGAAGCCATCATATTCTTAAAACTATATTTTACAGAAGATGCCAACTGCTATTTGGAGATTATGTTGAGAAACAAAACCGAATTTGTCAAAAAAAAATACTTGTTTCTGTGTTAAGCTGCAAACTTTTCAAACTACCCTCGTACTAAATATCGAATAAAACTCGGGTTGTATAATGAGTATTTGTAGGTTTTATTTATCCAATGGAGTAAAGGTACGAAGGGGAACGTACGAGGGTACTCGGGTAAAAGGGGAACAGAATTGTCCAAGTTCACGTCTTCTTTGTCAAACAAGCGGACCACACATTAATATTACCCAGAGATATATCGAGCGAGAGAGTAAAATAATATAGTCGAGCTGGATGATCGTAAATATGAAAAATATGAACTCTAATGGGAGGAAGGTTCGATTGGACGTTGTCCGGTCTCCGTCGAATGACCGCATCAATGTCCGACGCCGCCCGCTTGAGGGTGATCTAAACTAACGAGGTGGATTTCGTACCAACCAACGGTCGTTGTTTACCACTTGTTCGCTATATATTTAACGTTCGGTTGAACAATCTCGCTCGCTATTTATGTGTGACTGTATTGTTTGCCATGGACGTGGAACTTATTACTTTACGTATTTAATTTACTGGATCTATTTATTTTGATATGCATTTTTAGTTTCGATATGAATTATTGGGATGAACCTCGAGAGAAAGGAGAAGCCTTACAGTCGTACATATATTCATTTGCTCAGATTTAATTATATTTTTGAACGTCTCAACCGATGTTATTGGTAGTGGTTGCAGTTTTTGTTTGTCGCGAATGTTCTTGGTTGACAATGAACGTTCATCGTCACCAAGCTGATTTCGTTTAAATTCAGGTGCTCAAAATCTCAACCGTGGCAGAGTCCCCGTAAACAGCATCCATTTCTGCCAAATAATTTTACAAATATTATGAACAAACGAGGTCACTTAAAACCAAACGTGTTTCGGGTTTGGAAAAACTCGACGTTTCGCCTACAATCATACGAGGCTTCTTCAGGAGAAGCAAAGTTGGTAGGTCACAATTAGCACAGTAACTCAACGTAAACGTAAACTACGTTAGAGGCGAAACTAACTGAGCAGGACTCAGTCGATCACGGTAACTCAGCATATGAACCTTGTCAGAGGCGGAAATCAATTGCGTATTTCGCTAAGGATTTAGAAAGGATCTTTAAAATATTTAGAATCACGCATGACGAAACCCAAAGACCCTGTAGCTTCGGAACAGATATTGTCAATGTGAGAGTGGTATCAAAAGTACACCCAAATCTTTAAATTGAAGGGTTACGCGACAACAAATAAGTATGTCTGATCTGATACGGCAATAAATAAGGTGAATAAGAAAATATGAATATTACCAAATCTTCTGACGAGCTGTTTAGACTAGCACAAGAACAAAAGAGATACCTGTGGCAGAGTACCTACAATGTAATAAATCAATAAGAGGCACCGAAGTAGCAGTGTGGTTGGTATTAATAACAGCAAAGGCAAGCAATTAGGATTCCACCACCTCTAGAGCGGTTAACTTTAACAAAATTCAAATATAAATTCTTACCGCAAATACAAAGTCAATAAAGATAAGCCACAATGCAACAACAGCTAGACATGCCGATTAAGCCGATAAAGAAACATCAAGTAAACTACTAAAAAACAGAGAACGATTTTTTCTGTGTATATTATATATATAAGACTTATGGTAACTACAATCGGCAACGAACCAGCTCAAGCTTTGGCATCGTAACACCGATCATGGTCGGGTTAAAAAACTGTTTTAATTGCCATTAAAATTGCAAGTTATACGAAGCGATTTACGATGGAGACGTGCATCAAACTTTCGTTCGGATATTGTTCAAATCTTAGCAGTAAGAAGCGTTAAAGACGATAATAAACCATAACTTGAGCTTGATGGGAACAAAAGTTAATTATACAAACAAACATCGTGTGTGTACCGCATTGAGAGTTACAAAGAAACGAATATGTGATACATAGTTTACAAAATACATGTTTGTGGTTTATAGCAATTTACACTGCCTTACCGCAACAATAATACATCCAAGACTCGATATTAAGCTCTTGTCAAAGCTTAAAACATTAAACCCAGACAGCGTATACTTCGTTATTGACAGTACGACCTAAGTAATGTAATTATGTATACTTTAACCCTATCATAATTAAAAGTTTGTTGAAAATTAAATTCTAAATTTGATGAGAATTACATGGTTGCTGCGTAGGTTATTTGAAAATCAGTCGCGAAACATGCACACAGTATGCAAGTTAGCGTACTTGCTGATTACAAGGATCTCAGACTTGTAAGCTTCCTTCCTGCGTTTTTTCAAAATCCTAGAAAAAATGCACGAACAAATGACTAAAGAACAATATGTCAGTCTGGTTTTCGAGAGGAGTGCAGCTGCGACAGTTCTCTCCTCAATATCTTACTGTTTACAGACAGGGCTTTGGTGACTATTTGTCTTGCTGGACTTCAGCAAAGCGTTTGACATGGTCTTGGCCCGTGTACTGAATTCTTGCTGTCTTGGTGTCGGGGCACTGGGGCTTCTCGGGGACTTTGTTACTGATCACCTGCAATCAATTCAACTCCATCCCTCTATCGTTCGCAACCATTACCTCTGACCAAGGCAATGTTTTCTCTCTATATACCAATGATACCAGCCAACCTATAAGCATTTGTAATAGCTCGTATAGCTTATTTTATTATATTTCTTCTGCTCTTGTACTAATTGTATTGGTATCCTGTAGCAATAAAGTTATCTATTATTATTATTACTATTAAACGTCAGGGGAACTTTTGAGAACAGGTCTGCCCAAAACGGATGCAGTGATATTCTATATTAATTAGAGAATGTGTTACTTAATAAAATTCTGTTTAATTATTGTTAAGAGTAAAATAATTCCTTTCGTTAAACACTTTTTTTGGCTTTATTTCTGGAGCATATGAATTACGAACGATAAAAATAAGGTTTAACAGGAAGTACCCATGTTTTTTTTTATTTAAACGGGATATCCTGCGCATTTTTGCATATTATAATAGGCCCTCGTTTTCCCAAACTCGTTCATACCATTATCTGTCAAGAATGAAAAGATAAAGGATAAGCGCGCCTCACTTGTTGAACAATTAATTTTATCTACATTCAACATAAAGAAAATCTTTACAAATGTTTAAACTGTTCATTGTTTGCTTCCTGACAATATGCAAGCTTGCTAAGAAACTCCCTTATCTTTTCCGATTTTTTCACGCAAAATTGTAATAAGTAACTATGTGTTGTAGGATACCAAGATTGCACAACACATTCTACAGTTTTCTGACTCTTTGCTGCTAGAGTACGTAATAGTACCTCAGTCTCCCGTTGTTTATTTTTTCCTTGATTATGTAATATACATACTTTTTATTTATTTTATTTATTTTATTTATTTTATTTATTTTAATTATTTTAATAATAAGAAAATAATAATTCGGGGGATATAGAGTACCTCGGTCGTCCGTTGTTTATTTTCTCCGAAAATAATTTGCGTTAAACTTGAGTACCTAACATATCTCTAATTAAAAGAAAATATTTGTCATAGTTTTTGAGATATTTACAAAAATCTAAAAATTGTGAAAATTTATGAGGGCGCTGTACCCCCAAATCCGGATTTCGACCACTCTTCGTTCTCAAACGTATTTATGATCAACTTAAGGACCAATCTCAAACCATACCGGATTTCATTATCATGCCAGCAAGGTCTCCTTTTTTTTTATTTACGCGTCGGCGAAGTACTACGCGAGAATAGTAATCATAGAACTCGACGAAAAAAAATTGATACATTTCCAAAGAAACATTTTAATTATGCCCTCAAGTCTCCTATCATCCGCCTCGAACAACGGTTGCGTAACTTGTGTGATCGCGGCATTTTTGCATTCAAGATCAGCCCGCAAAATTTCGCGAATTCTGGATCGGAAATACGTGAATCGAATGAATTATTCCATATTAGCGTTGGATTGATATGCAAAAGCCGTAGAAGCGATCTTATTCTCGCGCTACCTACAAGAAGACGAAGCGATGGATTTAGAGATATTAAACTTGAACAAAGTAAAGTTTATCTCGTTGATCTAGTTGCTTATTATGGGCAAAAATAATCCCGTGAATTTCCCGAAATAACTCGAGATCAAATGTTGCAATCCTAATACATCTATCAACCGTTTCAGAAAATATTAAATTTTTCAAAGTTGACATCATTGGCCATAAATAGGCTTAGGATGATCACTGAAATCTTTATTGAAACAATGGGATTATTAGTATAACATGCAAGTATATGGTAATGTAGTAAAATTATAAGGTTAGTACGATTATTTCTATTGAATTTACACGAAAATGGTGTTAAAGTAATTATCATTAACCTATTTATGAAATAATAGCGTGTAATTGGCGGTCGTTATGTTAATAACACAATTCGTAGTCGATATAATTCTATAATTACTGCTTACGAAGGAAAATTATGTAACTATGCTTAATATTTTATAATTTGCTGTTTGTTTACTGTATTAACATAAACGACATGGTTGAATGTGGATCTAGGTATATTGTTAGTGAAGGCTCTACTTGAAAGGAAAGTGTGGTAGACGTGATACTTTGTCATCGATTGTTGGTGCAGTGCAGGGAGTGGTGTAGGGTTATGTTTTAGGCCTATTCCTGTTTATATTTTACCTGTCGCTATACTATCTTCCTGCTCCGTTTATTATAGGTTTCACTTCAAAATACATCAGAAAATGCCTAGAAACAATAAGCAAAAAATAATGCTAAGGGTATTGATAAAATAATTAGCAGCAAACGAAACATTAGGAGAGAAAAAAATACACTACCCACGGACATGTTTCTGTCTATTCAGCGTCATCAGCGTGGTTCCGAGAGCATTTTTTATCTCTACCCTCTGTCTGAGTTTGTCGTTTTAAAAGTTGTGGAATTAACTGTGAAGCAACAGCGACAGAGGTTAGAGATAAAAAATGCTCTCGCAATCACGCTCTCCTTTTGTTGCGTTTGCCGTGAATTATTCCATCAATACCATAAGGAAGCTATCTTAGCATTATTTTTTGGTTATACGTTTCACTTATTTGACTAAAGTTACGTACATAGAGCAAGCATAGAATTCCTTTAATTATAAAATGGACAAATGATTGTTCTCCTTTATTCAGCTTTAGCACTAAGTATACAGTCATGCATATTAGTTAATTTTAATCGAGACATGTTTGACAAACTTTCAATACCACAGAGAAATTTTTGAACATGAAAATGAAAATTTTTAACCTACTTGAAGAAAGAAAAGTACCCACAGCGAGGGCTAAGGGATATGCAATAAATTAATCCACTGTCCGAGCAGTTAAGAAAAGAAACAACAATGGTAGGAGAAATGACGTTTGGAACCAGTGCTCATTGTGCACAAGAAACCCTGATATAGAAGATATCGAGATTCCCTAATGATTTGCATGAACGATGATACCCAAATAGTTTAATTATAACAGACATATGCAACTGTACAATGCTAAAAGAACAAGCTTTATCAATTGATTGAGTTCAAAACTTCAGACAAAGATATTCACCGCAGAACCTTAAATTCAAAGGTGAAGAGCTTTGATAAATAGCATAGATATGTTCCGAACTAGATATTTAATGCCGATGAGACAGTACTTTCTCGGAGGAAAATTTCCGACAGAACTTTTCTAACGCATCTGGAAATCAGCAGATGACACCATTGAGCTTTTCGCTCGTGAATATTCACACGAACAAACTTAAATGATCTTACCGTACATTAATTAGATGGTAAATAAAAAGACATGCATGACAGCTGTGGTTTTTCCAAGCAGAAAAGCAGAAAAGTGCATGCACCATGTCATGCTTGAAGTCAACTTGAAGTATCCAAACGTAAAGCTAGTTTTTTTTCTATTATCACATACAAGTATAATTACATTAAATAGGCTTTCAAAGATGTTTTGGATCCATTGGAAAATGAATGGTCTCCGATCGGAAAAGATCAAAAGGTTTCTAGTTTGCTTAGGTTTTTGCGAATCCTGTCTATCTGATGAGAATAGATGCTGGACTGGTAGACAGATTAATTAATTTAATTGTGACAGCGTGGAGACATGTTTTGAAAAGGTTGCCCTTTTGATGTGTACTGCAGTTTGTATTTTGTTTGTACGGACAGATTCGGTTGTTTCTCTTCTTTTTTTCATAGGACAGTTTGTGTTTTGTTTAACAGTGTCTGTTTGGAGTGGACTCCGCATTAAATTACAAATTTTTAACTTAGATACAGTATCAATACACATACTGTTGGTAAAATATTTATCATATTTATTAAACAACTAGCAATATCTTTGGTCTGGTTACGACCCAATCATCTAGAATAATGTAATAGAACTGTTAGCAGAATCCGAATCTGCAAAGTATTATTACTTCTTTCCCAAGCGGCTTTGCTTTTGTTGTTTCCGCTTATATTCAGTGTCTTTGCTTTTCTACTTATAAACTCTGTTGAGAGAGTTTAAGTTAGTAAAAGCCTATTTTCCAGAATGATTTAAAATTATTTTTTAACTTTAATTTAATTTTCGGTATGTTAGAATGTTAAAAGGCTATCTCGATTACTTTCTACTCTAAAAATATCACAAAATATTTCTGCGAACACGGTCACAAGATCCAACAGCAGATACACGCATATAACATACCTCGACAGCTAATAAACGTAAAGATATGATGTTTTTTCACGAAAAATTCGTCCTGCCGAAAACAGAGACGAACGCATTGGATTTTATTAGCCGCTAAATACAACCACGAGAATTTTCATTAAGCAATAATGACCGGTAATATAACAGAACGTTTTATTCGTATAAAACACTCAGCGCAACATCGTTATCGCACACTTCTGCTTATTTTTCGGGTTTCTCTGTTCTTTTTTAATCGACTTTTTGGCGTAGGATACTTTTAACGTGGCTCGCTATCAAATATTTGTCTCTAAATCAAGGTTCTGCGGACGAGAAAGTACCTTGGCGGGACCGAAGGTTGCTCGCAGACGGCGTACAGCTTTGCAAGCTCGCGCGGATTCATTAATAATAGCCCGGCTTTAATTGGTTTCAGACAAATCTAAAGTAGTCTTTCTTGTACGCTTATAAAACCGTCAAAAACAGTCGATTGTCGAACTGGATTGAAATAATTGAGAGAAGGCGAATGAGACGAAGACGGAGAAGATAATAAGAAGAGAAAAAAATAACGTAAATAAATAACCCAAAGTGATGAAGAAGGGAGATCGGATTTGGCGGGCAGAAATCGTAAAGATGGAAAGAGGGAAAAGAAGGAGATGAAAGAGGTGAGCGAAAAGTGGGCAGATAAACTGATTTCAATAAATATTTGATAAACGAACGATACATGGAATGTTACTTAAATTTACTCGAATTGTGAGCCGTTACTAATCTCGCCTCTTTCGCCGACATGTGCGGATATACCGTTTCACTCGCAAAGGGGCTACATTCGGAAATGGAAATGACGAGGAGTTAAGGCGAGGCTCTCGTTGAAGGTTCACTCTTTGGAGCGGTTATTTTTGGGACTACGTAATGCTAAGGTTTTCTTTTTTAGATATTCCTCTTACTAAAACAAAATATTTTTTTTATAAATTAATTCCTTAAGCATGCAAGGTGTAATCAAAATATGGAAGTAAATATTCATGATGATTTAGCTATGAACTTTGAAAATGCTTCAAATAAAAATGGTTGGTACTTGATTTTGACCACAAAATGTTTTGTTGGAATTAATTATTTAGGATTTTGTTGAAGATTATCATGCTGTTCTTTTACGTGCGCCCCTATAACATCTATGGATTATTTTCAAAATATGTATTTCCCTTTTCCGGAGTTGATTCAGTCCTTCCCAGTCTACTGTTTCGAATATACCTTGGCTTCAGTATATTCAGGTTTCATATGCAATTATTAATCAACGCCAAAACTCCAACTTATTTCCCTTAAACTGCTTCAACAGGTCTTTGAAAGCTTTCATTCGAGTGCGTTTTCGGTTTTAGGTGAGCAAGCGCCACACCCAGCGCGTGGGTCTTCGGTTAATTTGCGACAAATACCTTCTTTCGAGATGCTCAAAGCCTTTGCTATCTCTTCTAACTTTAATCCAACGGTCGTCTCGCACGATTTGGTAAACAATTACGATGTTTTTTTCGCTAAATGCATATACCTCCGTTGTCATTTATTTCATAGAAAAAATGGTAAGAGACAATCATACTCTTCATAAGATGCAGGCAGTTCATTGGGCGTCTTGTTAAGACCGTAATTATCTAAAACTTCTTTCAATTAAATCTTTTTTCCAAATAAAGTTGGTCCAGCAAATTTGCAAATCTTCACCCATTTGATGATCTCTCTAGCTTCACTACTTTCCAATTATTGTTGCAAGGCAATCTTTGGAGCAATGAGAACAAATACAATTTTCAGATAGTGTAGATGTAGAATAGCGCAACATAAAGTTTTTTTGCACTATTGGTGAAGATTCTCCTAAACAAATACTAGTTTTTTTCAATTTCGGATAATGTACCCACAAAAATATTATATATATGTAAGAAAGCTTATAAAGCTTAACCACGTTACGACTTCCTTATTACGAATAATGGATTGCTAGCAATATTATTACGACTTCAGACTGTCCTCATTTCGTTAATGTGAACATGCATCCTTCTCTCTCAGGTGTACAAGGAAAGTCAAAGCCACGGCGTAACTAATCGTTAATTAGATTTTATACCGTAGCTTGAACAAATAGAATTTTTTAACGAAATTAAACTCACAACGTTTGTTTTCACAATTATCTCGCGTAAAGTATCGGCCTATCTTACCTAAGCGACGATACACCGTTGGTAGTTGGAGTTTGAACGTATAATTAAAGTTCCTATGGTGGAAAAGGTAGTAAGATACGTTTGGATGTTTTCAGGAAAGTTTTGTGGATGTAGATTTACGAAATAATTTTTAAAAATTAGAAGTATTTGACCGGAAAAAATAAATTGTTATTTTTGGTAATTTTCTAGATAAATTAAATATTCTTACAGCTGAAAACGCAATCTCCATTCTTTGGTTTTACTTTTTGACATACTGAGAGTTTTAGATTATAAGCAAGCCTGCAGAAACGAGTTGCGCTTTACGAAATTAGCAGAGACTAGACCGATACTTTCATGAGAATCGGTTCGTGTTGCCTACTGGTTTCCCCGAGATTCGACAAAACACGAATCTGTCTAGTTTCTGCTAATTTCGTGAAGCGCACGAAAAATGTATTCGCTTTTGTAGGCTGAATCATAAGGAATAAAGGCTAGAGAGCTGTTTAGTTAAATTCGGTTTTTGAACTTTTAAAACGGGCGTTCATTTAGTGTTTAACCCTTGTTATTGTTGAAATTAACGAACCACTTATGATGGCAGACCAGATGAAAGATGCCTGCTTGTAATATTATCGAAACTGTACCATATGGAGGAGGATCAATAATGGTTTTGGGGGCAAAGAGGCCATATACTTAATAGTGGAGGTTTGATTTCGCATTGCTGACACATGTAGCCTCTCTTGTCCACTTATCATGGAAATGAATTCTGGCTAAAGTTACATGCTGCTCGAAGGGCAATGAAAGGAGGATTAAATCAACGTCCATCACCAATGAACTAAACCAACTGCAAGAAATTGTCATTCGTCTGTGGGAGGAGCTTCAGCATGCAAGATGTTGCGAGCTATAATATAAGTAGAGGAGGAAATAAAGGATATTTGAAAACGTTTACTTATAGTCAACATGATTAAATAAAACTAAAAGTTGTTGATACTCTGCATTACTTTTTCTCTTTCATTTGCCATCCTACTAGCTCGTTGAAGCTGCACAGTACCCGTCAGAATAATTGTCAGTGTTGGCTTGGTAATTGGTTCATAAAAATTAAAGGTGCGTATTGCATAAGTGCGTTAATTTTGCTGCTTCACCAAGTTTTGAAATATTATTTTCTACAATTATTAAACCGTGCCTTCAATCAAATTCCTATTTAGAGTAGTCTATAAATTTAGCAACAGTGTGAAATATTCTGACAGGCTGTGTTTCAGTAATACCAATATACATATATTGACTTTATTATGACATTTGTTAAAATTTTACTTGAAGGAGAATCATAGGACACTCTAAATGAGAATTTAATTGAAGGCACGATATACATGTAGATGTCAATGTTATTTTGAATTGTGGTGTATATACCGACAAAAGCTTTTGTAATCTGTATTTAATATTAAGCCGATTGGCCAGTTAACGAGTTTTGAATCAAATATTCTTTTAGTTTTTGCCTAATAGCAGACATAATAATAGGGTTTGGGTTCGAAGATTAAAGTCGTAACGTATCCATTTGTAATTTCGCCTGGTTACATAAGCGCGAAATTTTGTTTGAAATTAAAAATAGATTGCACTATCATTCTGGCAGCTAATGAATGACTTGCCATGTAGTTAATTTCACTATTATGGTGAAAAAATGTGTGAGAGAGTCAAATATCCACGTCAACGATATTAATTCTTATATAAGGTGTATGAAGAGTGCTTGTTCAGAAGCAAGTGGCAGCGAGTGTCAAGGAGGTTGAGTTGTGAGGTTTAAACTTGATAGTGAAAGCCTGGAAGATGATGAAATAATGGAAAACTCTCATGCTATAGTTAGCTAGAGACATAAGCACCTTTACTTATGAATATCCACTTAACTTTAGGAAGAAGTTCAAATACCTCGGTATTACCTTCGAGAAGAAGCTATCGTGGATCCCGCACATTGACCATTGCATCAGCAAAACTAGTAGTAATCTACGACAAATGTTACAAATGCCTGACACACTAACAGACCGACAGCAAAAAAGATAGCCTGTCTTTTCGTAGATGGATCAAAAATCAATAAAGGAATTGAAGCAGGAAATTTTTTTTAAGAGCTCCAGGTCGCCAGGGATGGGAGGACGCCTCTTTCTATACAGAAATCTTGGTGCTGATCCTGGTAACGCACTGCTTAACTGACTTGAAGATTGCACAACCTATCTATTAGTACCAGCAAGCAAGCAGTCTCTTTTGCTAGACTGCCACAGAGCTCTATCACTAGTATCTGAAACAAATAATATCAACGTAATATGGATGTAAGGCGACGAAAATGGTATGAAATGAATTCCTGCTTTATCGCTAAAGCTATTTTGCCGTATTCTAACAAGCGAACCTAACGAACTAAAATACTTGAGATTGTCTAGAATAGACCTACGTATAGCTGTTTTGATTTTGACTGGATATTGGCGGTTAAAGAGGCACCTTTACAAGATGGGATTAGCCGAAGACCTGTCATGTAGAGGCTATTAAGTTGAAAACGAAACACTCGTCAATTAGGTCCGTCAGTGACGTGTTGGGTGGCGAGCGACTACATCTTGCCGCCATTTGATGGCCTAGTGGGTTCCCCGCCATAAGTGAGCTCATTGTGGCCTAATTGGTCTAGGATCTATCTGTCCATAACCACAAACTTAGGTAAATGGTTACAAAAATATTATTGTTCTTTACCAACATAAAACAGGATTTTTAGTGAATGTTCAGCTTATTCTCGAAATACATCCATAATTCCAGCGATAGGAAGAGGACGCACATAGAATATCTTCGGAAGGATATTTTGTGGATGGTAACAGCGCATTTTACTTACTTATCTTGACATTGACCTTGATGTCTATGCCACCCCCTGCCATTTAGGCTTCCTTGCCGAACATGACAACTCTAATTTGAACCAACGTTCAAATCACTTAATACATTTAACGTTACTAACGTTATGAATAATTCCTTCGCGCACTGCAATACATAAATATACAAGTGGAATAAATTTTCTATACGCCAACCGCTTTATATGCAGGCAGTAGCGTAGGTGGTCGATAGCTACACCCATCGCATTATCGGTGCTCAGCCACGAACGCCGCTGGTGTAATTCCTGCTGCTTTTTCTGCTACAAGGCGACAATGTCAAGCCAAGGAAAGAAGCGTGGCGTAGAAAATTCTCACTCACGATCGAATTAAAAACCAGAAACGAAATACGGAATGTCACGTTCATGGAAAAAAGAAGGAAGCGTTTATCATACTCCGGTTCGTTATAGTGAAAAAGCTGCGACTAATTTTGGAATTACAGCTTGAACGTTTCATATTATTAGATTAAAGCAAACCGTGCACTAGAAATACATAGAAAACAGGAGGAATTAGAACAAATCGCACGGTCAAGAGGTTTAATTGAAGTTACAGGAATCCGTAAATTGGTTGACAAAGAAAAAGTGAATCCAGGTTTGTCTGCTAAATGTTTAGCAGACAAACATTATATTCACGACAGACATAAACAATTGAGCTTTAAAGGAAAGTAAAATCTTTTAAATCCTTTGAGGTGTAATTACCATCCCAAGTTGCAAACATACAATAACATTTCCTATACGCTTAATATGGTAAGGATGTAGTAAGCTTGCAGTATTTATGTGATACTTACATTTATTGCGGTGAAGATGTGGAAAATTTACACTCAACTAACAACTTTTAAATCCCGTCTTTAAGAGATATTTCAGCAAGTATTAGAAGCATGCAAAAAGAAATAGTTATTTTCGTATTACGAGACTAAATATATGCAAGTGTCTGTTCATTGACGGTTGTAAAACGAAATGAGGTTGTAATAAATAAGTATGTATGTCTAGATATGCAATTTCTGTACTTGCATACATTCCACGACAAAATCATAGTGTAGTATATACTCTTAGGGAAATATGTAATAATATCGATAAGAATGAAGTTCTTCGTTGATAGGGATTGATACTTTTTGGTGTACCGAGTTTCTTTCTTAACACAGAGAAAAATGGTGCGAGAGCAACCCTTGTATTTCTAAAATAAGAACGATTTATACTAAGAATTGCAACGAGTTTGTTTAATCTAACAAAATACTTAGTTGTCCTAACAAAAATTAGAGTTGGATTTAAAATAGAGTATCTTTTACTGCAAAACATGCAACAGCAACATTTTATCTTAAATCGAACTACAAAGTTGCTAAATTTTGTGTTTCTTATGAACCCAAACAGTAAATCAACCCGTGACAAATGATGTTCGAAGAAAGAAAGCTAATTTTCTTCTTTTAGCTCTAGCGCCTTTACTTAACATTACAGAGAAAAACTAAAGACATATTCTCGATGCTATTTTCGATCTCCTTTCCAATGGCGTACTCGAAATTGTTATGTGACGTTTTGGCTTCTCTCAGACCTTCACCAACTTTCTTAAGGTTTAAACAATTATTTAATTTAATTGAGCAAGAAACTGCTCTCCCAGTATACACAGTATGGCACTTAGTTTTCTGTTGGCAATTTAATTTTGTTGTTGTAATTGATGTACATTCATCATAGAAATTGATGATCAAATTTTTTTAAGAAAAACAACCAAAAAAAATTTAAAACCATTAAAAGAAAAGAAGAAACGTTGAATGCAAGAGAGTAGAAAAGGTGGTCGAAGGCGATCTGACATCAGAGGATTCAACAAAAAGGATCTAGAAAGGGAGCGAATAGGATTTTAACGAAGGATTTTAAAACAAACTTCACACACACAAAATTGGTTGTAAATAGATTATTGATAATAAAAAAGAACTGCGACTACTTTTTAATTTTATACTTCATTGGGACATCGTGTTATATTAAATAGGGGTACTATCTAATAATATGGGCCGCTTGGAAGAAGAATACGATCCTATCCTAACCGAAATATATCGAAGTCCAACGACGTCTTCTTGCAGTGAATTGCAAAGTATGGGCGAAGGGTAGATTTTAGATTTAATCTGACCACAATATCGTTTGTAAAGTTCTGTTTTGAAAGATTAACAATATCTAGTTTACTTAATTTGTTAAGATTGCAATAAACAATACGGATACGGTATCAAAATTGGCATACACCGGTTGACAATCAAATCTGATTTAATAGCTACATACGTATGTATCCAACATAAAAGAGAATACATCGCACCTCACGCAGTAGGCGGTACTACGCGAATATTGTTCCAATGATGAAAAAATCTCCTCCAACATACTTAATTCAGAAGTAATTTATTTCTTGGATTTTTTTTTAGAAAAATTAATTTCACATAAATCTTAGAAGAGTTCAATTAATTCTTTGCCGGAACGAAGTTATTAAAACCTTTATTGTTTTGTCGCAGACTATACGCTTCTCGCAATTACAAGAACCGCTTTTCCTATTTATAAAACATGCCTATGTCTATACGCACATGTCCTTTCCGAGCCAGCGTATTATCCTTTACTGTTATAACCTAGATTTTTTACGCGCAATCCGAGCCGCGTACGTATTTAAGAGCATATGTACGACTATTCTTTAAAAGTAATAAATATACAACGATCGGCCAGATCGGAAATTTATATGTCGAACCGTCCTTTTTAAGGAAAAAGCAACAGGCGATACCGTTCATCGGTAGATGCGTACGACAGATATATGAATTGATCGAATCTGAAAAATAATTAGTAAAATCGGCACGTTAAAAAAGGCGATTGGCGCTTTTTGCCGTCTCGAGATGAGATTTATTGCGACAATTGACGTAAATTCTACGACCATATTTTCGCTTTGATGTATTTATTGCGCGTTGGTACATATGGTGGGAGAGTCGAGAATGGAGTCGGCGAAATCGGTGGTGGATTAGTTCTTTTGTGCAGAGAAATAAGCGAAACCTACTGAGCTACTTTGAGCTCTACGAAACGAAGAGGTAACTTATGCCTGTATTTATAATTCGTGCTGGAAATGTTGCTTCTCCTCAAGCGCTAGTGGTTGACCAATTTGCGGCGTAGATCGCTGCTAAGTAGCCAAAAAGTCGATCTTGGCCCTGAGGTGGCGCTCAAGTTATCTTGAGCAGCTGCTTGACATAATATTAATGTTGCCATCGCTGGGGAAGATTCTCCAAAGGTGGTGATTTTGGCCTTCATAACTTTATGAGTGAGCAAAAATTGAAGAAAAGGGTAAATTTGCTCACAATATGGGGATTCTTTTAAGATAATACGTTACTTTTGTATCCACAGAATATATTTGTATTAACTCTGTTAGTTCGTCATGTGTGTTTTATTATTTAGCATTGTAAATATTTTATTCTTCCAAACAAAAATAAATTCCTGATAACATGAACGGGGAAAACTGTACATTTCTCGCCTTTTACGGTGAAGAATATTTACACTGGTTTATACGTTAGAAGAATTTCAAGAAATTTTAGAAAATATAGAAAGCTCAATAGAGGAAATCGTTAAATACGCGTGTAGGAAAGATATGTACGTGATGTTCAAAATCTCATAGAGAAAAGGCTTCCAAATAAAATTGGACATCAGTAACAACCATGTGTACAACAGAAATCTTGTATAATATTAGTTTAAGACCGTTCCCGATGCTTTGTGAAGATTGAATTTTCGAACAACAGTTTAGAGATTAGTGTATCACTACTATTTTAATTCAGCATATAGAGTTACCCTGCACAATTATTCTGTTGTATTATTTGTTTATCACACACATTAATGTGTTATTTAACCATTTGCCACTTTTATCAAATATAGTAACTATGTAAATAAAACTTGAAAAAGCCCTAGTTTTACATCAGCAATAAAACCGTCCAATTTGCTAGAAAGCTCGATAAAAAATTAAGGTTATTATGTCAAAGCAACTTCCAACCACCCGAAAAATTGTAGGAAAACATTTTCAGAGGACGACACTTCTTCAAATTACCTAAAGACACGTGTTTAAGCCCGACCTCTCACGAGATTGCTCGAAGTTTGTTTTATAAAACACAACGCTTGCTTGAGCAGATATCAATATCACCGATAAGTTTTACTTACGCAAGCGCTGCTTGAGCAGCGTCTCGAGTAGGTACTGTAAATACAGGCATTAGTCTTGGATTAACCATCTCAGAGTCATATCATTATCATATCACGAGCAGATGGAGAAAAAAAAATGCATGTCGGGTCATTGGAGCTTGTAAGTTGCGTATTCTTGACCAGTCTTAATCTGGATCTAATAGTAAAGAAGTTAGTTCAGAAATTAATTATATAAGATTATTTTACACGCATGTCTTCGATATAGTGAAGGCTGCTTCGACTATTCTATCACGGGTACTATCAGTTTCCGTCGCAGGCGTATTTCTAAAAGTGTTGGTACAATGAATTCCTTCTTTCTCGGTGTGTATCTGGATTTGGGGTTTTCTCTTCATGCTTATGTCCGGGAATTAGAATTTTGGTTTTCTTCTTCTACATGATCAGTGGTGCAAGGTCTATTAACATTCCACACAAGTACTTCGATACCTTGAAACATCTTAAGCTATTTCTTTAAAGGATTACAATACAATTCCTGTTATCTTTTCAGTTTCAAACGACAGTCCTAATACTTTTGTGGCTATTAGAATCGATGTATTTAGTCTAGAACTCATCATTCTTTCAGTTGGTGATAAAAAGTTTTCTTTGGAAGTATTGAGATTTGAACACGTAGCGGTTTTTACCCTTTTCTGGGCTGATGGTTTCTTGGGATAACCACCTTTCCAAAGTTATTTATTTCACTGCTAGCTGGCGTCTTAGTGACGCCATCGTGTAAAATAAGAACCAACCATCCAAAAGTCATATCATAATTCGTATTCGTTTTTATAAAATAAACTACAATATGACTTGAGCATTTATTTAAAAAAAAAAATTAATTTGAACCCCAAAGAGTTAAAGACGTCAGAATAAGCTCTTTCACCATGAGGATAATGGGAATTTGGGGTGATAGAAGAAATTATCAGCATTGTTTCCACAGAGTGAAGGTCTCCAGAGGAGCGCCTTGGCATAAGAACATCACAATTTTTTTAGAAGCTGAATCACCTGATTTTGAAGAACCTATCCCAAAAGTTTGCATGATTTTTAAATTTTTGTAAAAATCTCTAAAACTATAACATTATAAATTGTTCTTTAGAACATAATTACTTAGTCTCAACGATTATGCCCATTATTTTCGGAGAAGATATAAATAGGTGGGACTAACCGCCCGTTATGTATCTCAACATATAGAACTCCAAAAACTGAAGTTATTTCATCTCCTTTATTGATTATCAATCTTCGAGAAGATCCAAGCACGTAAGAAAATTCTCTTCTATCCTTTGTTGTAAAATATAAATACCTATTTATACGCTGCACCTGTAATAATACGTACGAGCTCTTAATACCGTATACATGCATCTTGAAAGCACTAATTGTTTAATTTTCGACACGCCGGAGCATGAAACCCATGGTTTTCTCGGCCGTTGGGCAGCAATAGCGGCGTTCTTGCTCAGAACCACGCACTGTGACGCCTCTGCGAAGCAAACCGTATGAAATTGAACGAGGTTTCGCGTTGACACCGAAGTAAAACCGTTTTAGATACATGTTCCGCTAATGCTCGCAACTCTAGTGGAAAATTATCCTTTCTAAAGTTGCTTCTTTAGTACCGAGGGAGGTGATTATTTTCTAAGAGAGCATTGGCGAAGCGATCATAAAGAAGGTAGTAAATAAGAAGTTGTTTCTTACCGATGTGAGCTAATTGTAACGTCTAATTGATGTATCTAGTTTACCCCCACAAGATGTACTGTTTATCGTTGAGTTAATGATGTAATTCTTGTTGGATGTGTTAATTATAACGTTAGCATATACTTGTAATAATCGTGTAAGTGATTTTATTTATAAAGATTTGATAATTTCAATCAGATTTTGATAAGTTTAATAGTTTGGTATCACTGAATATTGCTAATAATTTAGATGTTAAAACCGCAAATAACAGATTCAATTTAATCTCCTAGTATGATTTCAAAATAAGATATATGCCTGCAATTAATCATTCCTTAAAAAGAAAGCAGTTGTTGAACCTCAAATAAAACCCAGCAGATAGGTCTTTAAGGCTTCAACTAACTCGTCCGTACACCTGCGCTGAAACTTTCTCTTTCCTACAAAACATAAAACCGCCACGAAACGTGACCAACTTCCTGAGAGTTTCGATACAAATATTAAATATAACATTTTATAATATGCCTGAGTTTGGCGAGCGGGTTAATAAATTCTGACGAATTTAGATATTAACGGCATAATTGCGCGATTAATAAGATGAAATTCGCTCGTAGCCGTTGCGTAATATCTATTAAATGTGAACCGTAACCATGCATCTGCATCTGAATTCTGTTCCATGCTAGAGCACATGGCAAATTATTCCCTCAATAAACAACTCCGGAATTTCTTTTGTCGATATTTGGAAGGTAATATCGATTATTGCGCCGTACATAAACAATTTTCAAATATGGCTTTATACCATTTTCTGAAACTAGGTCGGTAATTATCTGGAGAAACGTGATATTATGTTTGTGAATTTCTGTAAACCTTAAACTCCTACTCTGCACCGACTGGTGAGAAAGAGCACAGTTAATCGGGTTAAATAAGAGATACTTTTAATAATTTTTCAATCATAGAAAGAAAATTTCAGTCATGCTGGATGCTCAGTTCTTGTTTAACAGTCGTTTATATCAATTGATGTTGTGTGTCTCCAAAAATGTAAAGAAGTCGAATATTGAATTGTTGTTAAATTCTGTCAATTTGAAAGACGCCACGCAAATTTAAGTCGAAATACAAGCTGTTTATGAGGTTGTCCTAGCTTAGTTGACGATAAAAGTTCAGGACGGCCAAAAACTGCAATCACTGTCGATAACATCGAAAATGTTCACCAATTGAATTTTCGTAATTCGATGTTTCTTGTAACCCCCCATTTAGGAAGTAGTTTGCTTAAAATTTTTATTTTTAATATCTCGATCCTTCACTAATGCCTAGCTGACTAGTATCGAGGACTGGCAGGAGAAAAGCTTAGAGCATGCTCCACTTTTTGAGCAGTTTTTAATAATTTCTACTACAATTTGATTTATCCCGGTCTTAAAAAAAAAACTATTAACTAAAAGATTATCTGTGTTCAATGCAATAATTACGAAATCTTTAAAACACCGAAGATAAACAAAAAGACGAAAGTACTTCATCATTCCATTTCACTTCGTTTCTTTCATCCTTTCCTCTTATTTTTTCTTTTCTTCCTTCTTTTGTGCGTCAGATGTGACTTGATGGACGGTAATAAAACTCTAAAAACTTCGTCAGTTAAGACCTTAAGAAAGATAATCTTCGTCGTACAGCGACGGCCGATGGAAAGGAGAAATATCAATCCATGAGCTTTGGGCGAAGGCGAAGGAGTCGCGGCGGGAACCGTCAGACACTTGGTATGGCATTTTCTTCATTTCTAAAACTCGAAACTGTGACCAATTTCACCTTGCTCTTCTCCGGGCTCCCCAACGCCAAGCCGCGCGATCACAATAACGACCAAGGTCAGTTATAGTTAGTCGGTGGAGCCGCAATGAAAAAGATTTCGCTGTCACTCAGATTGAGTAGGGCGAGACTTTATAATCTTTGTTCCTTGTATTCTTTCTTCTCGGCTTCTCTTATGTGTATGTACATTTTTATATGCGGTCGGTCCCTATACGTTTGTATTATATGAATACATGAACGTATATATGTATAAATTATGTAGCTATGAAATGCATTTACATAGATTCAATCAACAGAAGAAGGTTATGTATCTACATGAATGACCAAAAGAATTGGATTTTTAATGAAAGTGTTAGTTTAGTATCAAAGAATTAAAATTTGTATAAAGTTTTAAAGAAACTTAATGTATTTTCTTCTAAATTTAAAGATTTAAGTTCAGACTGTCTAGTCTGAATTATTTGGAAAAATCTAATGTTATCTACCAGAGCAATTGTAAGGATTGCTCGAGTCTACTTTCAATTCATGTCTTGAGCTACCAACAGTCTACAGTCTTTAGATTCAAATGATGAAAATTGAAAGAAAGGTTTCGTGAAGATATTTCAACAATAGAGAATAGATATTACGGAACGTGCAGCCCAAGTATGCTTGCAGATCATTGTTGGATAATAAAAAATATGTATCTGAAGCAAAATTCATCCGAAAAATGAAGTATGGCACTCAATAAATTCTAGTTTTATTTTTGAAATCAGCACAAAAGGTATTATTATATGCATATGTGACTTGTGTGAAAAAAGGACAAAATTTTGTTAACCAGTGTCGTCTTCGCAATGTCAAAACTTGTTTGCAATCAATATCAAAATTTTGTAATAATACAACAATATGCAACGTATTGATGCACGAATATTATATGGAAAGTTGGCAAAACGTGAACAATCTAATATTGTTGTTGAACTTGTTGAATTTTTAAAATTACAAGCTCACTTCAATTAATACTTGAAGGAATAATAAAAAAAGGTGATGATTATGATTAAATTTTCAACGGAGGCTGGGAGCTTGGGTATGAGTGAAATACCTTAACGTGGCTTCATATTCTTGGCAAAATAATATTTCTCTTTGTATATAATGCTAAAATTCCGTAAATTTATATAATTTATAGAGTAATCGTACATTTTTTCCTGTCTAAGTACTATATTCCAAGACTCTTAGTCTCTTGGACCACGTATTCCGCTGTTTAATAACATAATTAAACCGAGATTGTCTAAAATTTGTACAAAAAGGTACACTTGCATGCTTTAATTAAAAATCTTCAAATTCAACACACCCAGTAAACTGCTTTAAATCTTTAACGTGCTGCCGAACTCTTTTCCTTTTCTCCTTTCGAGGAACTTCATTAACCGAACAATACTCGACCCGACCATTGTGATCATATTACGGCCTTTTCCGTATAAACCGAAATTAAATAAGTTTCGATTGGTGAAAGATTTCCACAACTCTTACGACCGTCGTGAAGTGGCGAGCGGTGCTGATCAATCCCGAAACCTCGTAATCAACAGATTCTCGTTTTAATTACAATATTATCGTTGGCGTAACAATGGCCGAATATATATGTATAGATTGGCGATGACTTGATGGTACCACCGAACCCATTATTCGACAGTACCTGCGCACAAAGGCCGACCGCAACAGCCGCATCCACAAAAGGCTCACCTTCACGCAAACGCACTGGGTTACAATCAAAACTCGCTACATGGAGAAGTCGTAGCTGCGATCACAAAGATGAGATGGACTTGGTACGGATGTACAGAAGTTCTTCTCCTTGAACAAGTTTCTTTTGCGGCGAATTACGAGTGACGATTGCAGAATGGTGAAGGAAAGCAAAAGGAGAAGAATCAAACCGCCTAAATGATAACTGTAAAGCGACTTCATGGGAAGTACTTCTGTTAATCAAGTGTCCGAATAAGATGTTTCGCGAGTTGAATAAGGTGCAGATTACAAGTGAAATGAAATCGAGACGATAGAGCACCATCATTTTGCCATTCTTCCCGTACAAATTGAAGTGGAATATGACCGGGTTGAGATCCAAATAAGTTGTCAGATGTCTTGAATCTTCCTCGTGAAAGAGAAGAGAAAATTATTCGAAAGGATGTTGAATTGGTAAGGTGATCTTTTCCCTGTTTAGGTGCATAAAGTTATATCGTTTTCATCGTCGCAACAAAATATACTACCTCAAGAAAATGTTACATTCGTATTTTGTGCAAAACTATAACTAGCAGGATTAGTCGGGGCAATAATAAAATATATTTTTAAATTTCGAAGGAATTATTGAGTTACACTTAGTCGACATCAAGACTGAGACGAGTTGTAACAGCCACTCTACGCGAGTAATCTAAAAAATTTCGATCTGAAAAAAATGGCGTTACTAGTTAAAAATATTCTGGTAATAAAATTGGACGTGTCGAAAGGTTCTTTTGAAATTTTCAGCCGTATTGGACGCTCAGTTGTTCTTTAATAGTCGTTTGTGTCTTTGATTGGGATTCTAAGATGTGTCTTGAGGTTTTCTTTAAAGTGCTGTTTATCCTTTGTGTAATTTAACATGGGTGCAGGCAATAAACACGAATCAGAAGAGATTTTTATTGTTGAAATCTCGAAAGAAGTTTTACAACTCAAATTTTTTTTAAACATTTTACAGTCAAATTACACATTCAAAATCAGTATACGATAAGGACAGTCAAACAAAAAATATAAATTTATTTTTTCTGTTAGCGACCTTTCGAAATTTTTTCGAAATTTTCTATATTTTTTAATTAGTTAACAGTGTTATATTAAATGAGACTATGACCCGTGGTGAATTATATGGGCACAATAGGAGCTTGTGCGATCTCTTTAGTAATTTTTTCTCAAATTTTCAAGCTTTTCGCTCTCGTTCAGTTGTTTACCACTTCTCTTTTTAAAAAAAGAAAGCAAAATCCCTTAGATAGCTTAGCTTCCTCATGGTATTGATGGAATAATTCACGGCAAACGCAATAAAAGGAGAGAGAGAAAAATACACTAACACACGGACATGTTTCTGCCTACCCGGCGTCATCAGCGTGGTTTCGAGAGTACTTTTCATATCTCTACCTTCTATCGCTGTTGCCTCACAGTTAATACCACAACTTTCAAAACGACAAACTCGACATTTCATGGCGCCCTCTAGTGCCAAAGAAACGTATGCCTGCCGTTCAGGAAGCAGCGACATAAACCGGGTACTGTTCCCCAAACCATCCCTCGGTGTTTCTAGGCATTTTCTGATGTGTTCTCCAAAATCCCTTGTTCGACAGATAATTAGTAGCCAAAGTCGGGATACTGTCGTCCAAAATTCTATAAACTTTTTAATGTGGCTATAAATACTTCCCGTAAGACAAGCATTTGTGGAAAAGGTTACAACGGGACTGATGAATTCTACAGCAAAGGAAACATGTTTAAGTGAATTGCGTGCTGGTAACGAAGAATTTTACTACCGTCTGGCTATAATAGATACGTGCATTCATAATTTTCTTTGTAGCTAATCTAACTAGAGCAATGACAATAACCGATATTCTATAGAAGATTTGGGGACTTTCCTGTCGTTTATTTGGTCAAGTGTTCTGAAACCGTTTAAGGTACTTAGATGACCGAATATATTGTTGTGATATTGTTTATCTAGGTTGGAAAGTGTTCCAAGTTGACATATTTACCGATTTCGTTATTTTTAATTGCGAGGCGGAGCAGTATTGATGGCCTCTTCCCTTCAATTTCCCCCATATTGGGTTTTCATCCTCGTCTTACACATTAAGTAAGATAGGTTTCGTAAAAGAAACAAACCAGTCCATTAAAAAACTTTTGCTGCGAGAAATCAAAATTACTAAATGTGAATTAAAATTATATTTCCTTATTTAAAAATTTCTCTATCATTTAAATTCAAATAAGCGTATGTAGCAATCAAAATTAGTGTCATTCTTATGGTAACCAGCATAATTTCAATGTACCAGACAAGACCGTACCAGGAGATATACATACCGTTCCCATGAAATCGCCAGCTATTTCAAATGGTTTTTATTACATCAAGGGTATCATTTGACATGGATGGAATTTTGAAGAATAATTGAGAAAAAAGCAATCCTTTTTCGGCAATGACAACTTTTCCAAAATTCCTCAAGAAAAAGTATTAAATTAAATAATTTAATGTGATCTTCCTACTCAGTTTAAATTATCATCCAGTAGATCTAAACTAAAACCCAGAGGATCTTTTGGAACAATAACCGTCATTATTATTATTAACTTTAATTTTAGCGCCATAACCTTCTTAACAGATCGATAGAAATTACGCTTCGAACAGAAGTTCCTTATTCGTACTTTTATGTACCATTGACGTGTTTTTCCTAATCACCACGTAACCGACTGAAAAGTTTCTAACTTAATACTTCACAACTTTCAAATATTCGACTTCTCGAAGATGCACTTCAATAAAACCTTTCTTCTCCTCCGCAGCATACCGATACGTAAAAACTTCTAATCGAAATCATTAGAAATAGAAAAATATATTTCTCTCACGCGCGAAGACGTACACTTACCAATACATTCACACCCATCCAGCTACACGAACACACATACGTATTGGTTCCATTATTTGTTCTTCACTTGTTCGCATCTCGGACGATGTCTATCTTGAATGAAGCGCCCGTCAGGCCCGGCGAGAGAAGAACAAGAGGAAAGGAAAAAAGGCCAGAGAGAGACGCGATCAGACGAAAGGCCTTCGCGGCAAGCCATAACGCGAGAAGGAGGGAACGATGGCGAGGAGAAGAGACGAACGCAAGAGGAGATTATATGACGGACCAAAACATACTCTTAAGCAATTGTAATTCGACTACCACGTTACCTATCTCCGTTTCCTTTTACAACGTTTAAGCTGTCATAAGAGGTAGGACGCTCTATCTTGAGCGTGTATATCTGCTGAGAGCTCGATGTTGGTGTGTGTGTGTGCGAGTTCGAGCTGCAACCAGAGAGCACAACTCCTTTACTTACTGTCAGGTACATTCCACAGCTCGCTAGACCTGAGTTCTTTTGTTACTGTCTTCACCTCTGGGCTGGTGCGACGATGCCAAGTCTCAGCTTTATACAGGGTGGGGCAAGAGTATGAGATTCTTTTATAGTGCCTTTATTACTTTGGTAATGTAAAAAATCTTTCCATTAAATTAATTCAATCGCTGCCGTTGTACGCCTCAGGTAAAATTTTCAAAGCGAAATATTATATTTACATGACAATTATGGGTACGGTGAAATAAATGAAACGCAATTTTCTTTCTCTTCTATATCTATACATCGGTCATCTTTTATCGCTGGTTAGATCCAGCACTAGCTTGGTGGTGTTGGAAAAATGTGAATATTGAATTAAAGAGTATTCAAGTCGTTTAATTCAATATTAAATTTAAACGTGTATGTAATGTATGGAATGATTTTGGCATATCCCCAAATAATTTTTGATCTCTTTTGGATAAAAATTAAAGACTTCGCCATCATCAATTTCAATTCATATGGAGATTACCAAATTAGCACCCATTTTCAAGAGCAGCGAGAAATGTCACAGCTATCCCCTTATTAACTAATTTTGCAAAAGTTTTTGAGTAATATTTTTATGCTCAATTTACACCCACATGCAAATTTGCAAGAAAGAGAGGTCCTGCCAATCAGCTTTGATAGATTTATTGGTGTGAAACGAATGCATGTTTATGTTTGGTGCTGTAGGAAGAAGCTTTTCTTTCAGAACTATTGTGTAGGTTTACTGTAACTAATTTTAGCTATACTTAACATCACTTTTTTAGCAACAAATTCTTCTTTTAATTTTCACTGAAAATTTTTCAGTTTTCGCGAACATTTATTATCTTGCTCCCGTACAGTAAATCTCACGGTGATGACGATATTATTAATAAAATAACGAAACATCGTAAAGATGAAACTGAAACTGTACATTTAACGGTACGCGAAATCATCCTGCAAATCGACAATAACCGCCGCTTCCACACACGCCGGTAATTTTATTTATTAACTATTGTTTAAATATTGCAACGAATGGTGAGTTGCCTGTTCACCGTTCTAGTGGAGATAATACCACACAACACGATTGACAAATTTTATGGGAGAGAGTATTATCTACGTGCTTACAGCGTGTTATTTACTTGGGGTTATTGTTATTATACCGAACGGTGAACGTGAAATGTAATTTTAAAGCATCTTCCGGGTAAATCCTAGACTAAAATTAAATTTTGCTAATAAAGATTCAGTTAGAAGAAGGCGAGGAGAATTCACCATCCATGTAAGAACTTCACTTCCTTAATATCACACCATTTACGAATCCCTTTCATCATTAACTCGCGTGGGTTCTATATTACTCTTTAACAATCTATGTTCTTTTCAATTAACTAAAAAAAGCTAACGAAATAGTTGCGATTAAGACATTATTAGAATTTTATTTGTACTTTAGAAATGGACCATGAATTGCTAAAATAATTGCAAGAGGAATTCACAGGGTCATTATGTTTTATGCTTATATTCAATTTTAACCAATAATTCGTACCCTGAAAAAAGCATCAAATTTTTTTAGGGTTCTCCACAATAATAATTATTTGAGTTAAATAAAATAGGTTACCAATGATCTAAAGCAAAAAAAGGGTTTTCTTTGGGGTTTTTGTTTTAGCCATAGTCGTTTTCCAAAATCCTCTTAATATTTTACATTAATTTAATATATTTCCAAGAAAAATCTAACATGCCTAGAGACCATAAGTTATTATTGTAGAAAACTCTGAAGATCACATTTAGAAACATTAAAAAGAAGTTAATTTTATGCACAGTAAGTGTTATCGAGCAATATTTTTATGAAAGCTTACTTGTTGAAGAATGGGGATCGGAAATTTTTGTTAAATTATTATGGAAATTAGGAGAAAGCAGTAGCTTTGTGTGTACGCTTACAAGGAGGCTATGTTGAGAAACAAAACTGAGTTTAACAAAAAGGTACTCGTGTCTTTTGAGGCTATCCTCGTAGATCCTCATATGGATTGGTAACCAAAAAGGTGATATTTGACTCTATAGTTCTATAAGGACTTTATATTAAATTCACGGTACCTTTTTGCTCTTCATTTCAAAATTGTACCATAAATAATAAAAATTAGTGAGTAGTTGTAACTATAAGTTGGTAATAATACAAAAATAAATATCTATTTTATATGAGAAGATTTATGACTTTCAAAGTTATTAATAAAATAAGTTATAGTATATAATTAAACGTTGAATTTAAGCTCCCCGTCCTTTGCAAATTACCTCTAATTGACCACTCGCCTACGCTTATCCCTAGTCATAACTTGCTTAAATCCGCTTTAACGATGACGAGAACGACAAAATTAAGATTTTTTCCCAACCCTGGTCTCCTCCATTAAAATCCCGACGGACTGGCCAGCAAGCAATCATATTGTAACTTGAATAATGCCCCGGCCAATCCATCATATAAATTAGCGAGAGGCTACCACTACCGGCTAGTGTGAGTCATTTTCTACATACGCACGATTTGTATATTTCAACGTCAAAAGTTCGCTAATACCGACGGAAGGAATTAAGTCTTTCATGTCGAATGATGATGATGATGGCCGGTCCGCGAGCGTAAAAATATTCCAGCGCGATTTGTCAAACGCGTCGGATGTTGCGTGTTGTTTCTCGAACGGTCTGGGACGTTATATTGCCTAAATGTACGGCTTTTATACGGCGTGATTTATACGATAATGTTTGTCGGTAATCTAAACTAGTAATCTACCATTTTTTCTCGGCTCCGCAACGAGGTTTTTTTGCATAAGAAGTAGCGGGATAAATTGGTTAAAATAACTGGAGCTAACAACAAAATCTAACGCTTGTTATCGATAAAATATTGAAGGAAATGTATTAAACCAGCATTAATTATTATTAATGCACATCTCTTAATATCGAGTGATGGATTTTCTAAAATTGCCTAGGGCAGTACATTGTTATTTTGCTGCAAACAATTCTTAAGTGCTGAACGTCATGGGTCAAATGAGTTAACCCACTTGAATTCATGGGACATGGACACTAATTTAGTCATTTGTTGATCTGAGTGGAATCATTTCTTCGTTCAAATTACAAAATTCAAAATAGTGACAAGCAGAGGGCTAGAGGAAAAATCAGATAGGTTCGTGAATATTTATGAAAAATATGACTATTTGTAGAATTCACGATATAAAGAATATAAGGAGAAATATGTCAAAAGTACTCCAAACGCATTTTCTAAAATCTTGCTACTTCTACTAGCACTAGTGGTTTCACCAGATCCAATTTTAAAGGAAATACTCTCGCACCATTATCGTTTCTGGAGCTATATTTAAACATGACGCTTCGGTACTCTATAAAGAAATTTTTGAAAGAATCTCCTGATGCTAATTAGCGGCTAGTCACTTTAAGTTTTAATTGAGGCGAAATAGCTTCGCGTATGCTTGTACTTTGTTTTTTAATTTTAGATGCAACTTTACCGAGCACATTGCAAAATTGATGTTCGCTCGTTCTCAGAAAATTTTTGTAATTTGGTGTGTCTTATAATTTTAATTCGAATATTAAATTATTGGAAGTATCATAGAACCTCCGGCAGTAAATCCATTTTTTTACCCATATTCCTTTTCTTTTTACGAAGATCACTATCAACTGAGAAGCCATCTTAAATCAACTAACAGGATAGAATTTCGCTTGAAGCGTGTAAACATGCTTTTTGTCGCACGAATTCAAGTGAGTTAATGAATTCACTGGCCCATGTAAACCCAGATTAGTGTTTGCTTCTATATATGATATGATTTCCGTAAGTGCCAACTTTCTCAAAATAAAACCCCAATTTATTGTTAAATAATACGTAAACGAGTTACAAGGAAGATATTAATATTGTTTCATCTTCAATTCTTTGTAAGTAAAAGAAACTATTATTCAGGGTGCTTATAAAGATGTATTATTTTAATAAAGATACTAAGGAACGCGGCACGGCAATTTTCTGTTGACTTCAGCAGCTAGAATCGATCATTAGTGTTTATTTCCCTTCTATGAACGACTTCCAATCTCGTGGAAATGATTCATCCTGTATACACAATTCAACAATCTAACTCCACCATTTTTTTTTCCGGTCGCTCCTACCGCCAACTATTACGTAATTTTTTACAATTCACGTGTCATCCTCTTAATCTATAGATGTCTCAAACTCATACAGTAAATTCAATAATTCTAGATATTCAGAGAAATATCTCTACTTGCCTTAGAAATGCCTATCACATACTGCAACCAACAAAGTACGTATAAATCGAAATTTTATGGCTCGTAAAAACTAAATCGTTTAGAATTTGATATGCAAAAAATTTCTCTCAGCGTCGCATCTAATTTTTACTACCGATGCCGTCCGAAATCTATCCTGATGTAAATTTTATCGACTTATAGATTATTCACGACCGTATATTTTTAAATACATTAACCTTTTACCGAGCGTCACACGTCGTCGTAGCAGAGCCGCTCTTCGCTTTCAGAATATATCGAAATTATTGAAATGGTCGCAGCGATAAACCATTTAAATTGCCTCGATTCGAATCTATCCGTTTAATGGGAGGATGTTTATTTGATTTGATTTGTAAATGAACGAACCTATTGTTGTGCTAAGCTCGACACATAAATCTGGTACTTTCCTGTTATGGATTTAACTTTCATAGGATAATAAAATTGCTGAAATAAGCACAAAGATAAGAATTGTGAATTTCATAGAATTTTTGCAGATTTCGCCATTAAGGTAAATCTAGATTTAAAAGTACGGGAATTGCTCCATTGGGAGTATTACAAGCAGTTTCGAAATTTCACAACTTTAGCTATTCGTCGTAAAAAGACATGTTTATTTTCAGTATGTGTGTCACTCGTAATCAGGTTTGGGATGAATTAAGAGAAATGGGCGTTGTTCGGTGTAAGACGACTGAGATGCCCCCTCAACTTGCTCAACTTGCTCACCTTTGCTCGAAATATCTCCAGCGCTAACGTGTATTCTCCTTAAACTCTAAATTACTACTTGAGTAACATTAACAGGAATGTAAGTTCTCTCTTTCGAATAAATTATGTCGATGAGGATGTGGTTTCGTCTAATCAAGGGTAATGCGGTGGGTACTGACGGGATTAGTATTCCAATGTTTCGACTGGTCTTGCCTTACACACATAACAAATTTGTGTATCGAATCGCACAGTTTTCCTGAATCTTGGAAATCCGCTATTGTAATACCCGTGCCCAAAGATACCTCCCTCACTTCCTTCTCTGAGTTGAGACCGATTAGTATTAGAAAATGATATTCAGCCTTCAAATAAACCTTCATCTTGACCTGCTTCATTAGTAAGGTGTTGGATACCATTGGTCATTATATGATGCTGAGGATTCTTCATTATCATCGGTTATCATCCAGATTCTGTCCAGTTATTTGGCAGGAAAAACTCATTTCCTGTTGGTGACTTGGTCGGTGTTGTTGATAGAATCAATTCGGATCTCCGTTCAGTCACAGGGTTTACTACGGACCATGCTTTGGCGACTAATTCTACAAAGAGTTCTGTAATTCCGTTTGGGAGAGAACCCGACATCGGAGCATATCGAAATAGATTATATGTAGTGGTGAATGGTTGTTACAGCAACCTGAGGCAGCTTTACTGTTTATAAAATTTACTTTAGTCGTAGCGTTAAATGTATATTGTGTAAAAGCATGGTGCTGACCCTCCTTGGATACTACTTACCAGTTTATGGGTCTTGTTTGGACACATAGATTTGAGAAAGTGTAGAACTTATACACCAGATACATTTTTGGCCTAAAAAATATCTCTCCTAAGATGGGTTGGTTGAATATGCGGGGTTGCATGGTTCTGCAGGCTCTAAAGCTCTACCATAAGTTGCTATTGTACGAATGTCCATGTGATGTGATGTATATAACAGCAACATCCAGCACAAAAATGTAATGATCCGTCGCCTACAGAATACCACATCCTTTAGAAGATCGTTTTCATATAGCATTTACAAGCTGTACAATCCTATTGCTAAGAATACAAAAGCTGCGAGACCCATGGTGTTAAAATTTTTATGTCTTGTCGGATGTGAAATCGTGGTAGGAAAGTCAACATATATTCACTAATAGCTGAATACTGAAAAAAATCAAGACTTATTGCAAACAAATAAAAGCAAATGGTTAACGAAATTCACAATGTAAATTATTTACCAATTAATTTACATTTACACTTAATACGTAGCCCATAAAAGAGTACAATTTAACTAACCATAACATAAACCTCATACACGAGTCTTGTTTGGACACATAGATTTCATAGA
The DNA here is from genome assembly GCA_902654985.2 of Oryctes borbonicus. Classification (NCBI taxonomy): domain Eukaryota; kingdom Metazoa; phylum Arthropoda; class Insecta; order Coleoptera; family Scarabaeidae; genus Oryctes; species Oryctes borbonicus. The sequence goes on from LR736894.1 coordinate 1,139,563, forward strand.
GTGTAGAACTTATCCACCAGATACATTTTTGGCCTAAAAAATATCTCTCCTAATGGATTGGTTGAATATGCGCGGTCGCATGGTTCTGCAAGCTCTAAAGCTTTACCATAAGTTGCTATTGTACGAATGTCCATGTGATGTGATGTATATAACAGCAACATCCAGCACAAAAACGTAATGATCAGTCCCCTATAGAATACAACATTCTTTAGAAGATCGTTTTCCGATAGCATTTACAAGCTGTACAAACCTATTGCTGAGAATACAAAAGCTGCGAGACCAATGGTCTTGTCGAATGTAAAACCGTGGTAGGAAAGTCAACATATGTTCACTAATAGCTGAATACTGAAAAAGATCAAGACTTATTGCAAACAAATAAAAGCAAATGGTTAACAAAATTCACAATGTAAATTATTTACCAATTAATTTACATTTACACTTAATACGTAGCCCATAAAAGAGTACAATTTAACTAACCATAACATAAACCTCATACACGAGTAGAAGTAAGGTATTGTTTTCCAAGTTATCTCTACAATTAATTAAATAGCAATAAATATCAAACGTCGCGATCAAACCCATACATTGCAAACAACATAATCCAAGACAATAATAACAATACACCGCCCACATCCAAAGTGCGCGCGCTGTTTCAGTAAAGAGGAATTATCATTTAATAAAACAATAATAATAATAGCAGCAATAGAGAGAGAAAACGAGAGATAAATATTGGCGATAGGAGTGTGGAGGTCACGATTCGTATATTTGCCAAGGTAATGATTTAATTATTTACGGAAGAATTCTATTTATAAACAGTGCAAGCTAGAGCCACAGTCGAACAATGCTGTGGGAACTACGATTACCTTTGTACAATAACAATTATATAAAGTTTAGGGTGTTTAGAATGCCGTAATTGGTAAGTGTGGCTACAAACACAAAAGAGTTTCTATAATATTATATTTGTAAACCAGAATAAAAATAGTTCAAAACTATAATGCTTTACCGATAAATCGAAGTTTTGTTAGCTAGCCTGACTTGTATTAAGATAATCTTACAGCCCAGAGAATGTTAAAAGAAATTTTTTTAACCACTCCATATTAATGACATATTTTACTATAGTTCCTTCAATTTTTTTTTGAGAAAAATAGTGTAAAAAATCTCCTGACGAAAGTGTGAAAAATTGTGTTAGAGGAAGGGGTGCTATGGTTACTACAACCCTTAAGAGATTTAAATAAAAAATAATAAAAAAACCTACGAACCATTGAGTCGTAACACGCGCTATTGTAGCACCATCTTGACGAATTTCATTAGATTTAATTGGCATTGTAAACTGCTTCAAATGATCCCAAAGAAAAAAATCTAAGAAATGTAGGTCGGGAAAGCTTAGCAGCCAAGCAGTAAAACATCTACGATCAATCCATCATTCAGGAAAATGTGCATTCAACCATTCTATTCCGTCTCTACCGCAGTGAGCTGGAGCGCTATAGTATTGAAACCACTCAAAAAGCGTTTCATCTAGAAAGTTAGATAGTTTCTGCACTTAGCCTATGTCGTAGTAAAACTTCTAATTGAAGTTAAGTCCACAATATTCTAGTTAAAAATATCGGATCTTCGGAAATATTTTGCAGTAACCAAGTAGAGAACTCTACACGCTGACCGTAATTCTTGGACGCAACAGTGCACCTAGTACGTAGGTTGGAGCTGCCCAATATTGCATCAACTACATTTTCATCGTTATTTACTAGCGTAATTATCTCAGTTATTACGTAGAACAACAAGCGAACCAGTTTTTCTGACTTTATAGATGCCTAAAGACCGTTACCATCACAGCACCCACACTAATAAAGAATATCTGCATATTCAGCACTAAAATCTTTCATTTTAAAAACTATCAAATTAATTCTTCACGTATGTTGTTGGCTTTTAAAGCTGATCTGAAGCTGATCGAAACTGAAAGCTGCACTGTAAGTAAAAAAAATAGTATGTACGTTTGTGTATGACTTTCTGAACAAGATGTCAAAGTCACCTATTATAAATCATCCTCTATAATAGTGTATATTACATTAGTTAATTTAATATATATATATAAATATAAAAATATATATAAATAAATAAAATATATAAATAGAAAAAAGATTATGGATTATTGTAAGATTTCCTCACATTCAGATCTCGTTGAATAAATACATCACACAAAAGATCTTGCGATGACGTCACATCCCGAAATTTGGAAATTGGACGCACGCACGGATCTTCATCTGGAACGGATTGTACCTACTCATTTTCTTTTATTACCATCGCCAAAGCAGCCAATTGTTGCAGAATAAAGCCAATCATTTAATAAAATTATACTTGATTATATAGTCGTAACGTGTGGCGGCTTATTTAAACTAAGTGGGACAAGTAGCGGCAGCGTAAGCGGCAGCAACGGCAGCGAAATGATAGTTACAGAAAGAAAACCGCATCTATAAATTATATAGCAGTGTGTAGTAGCGTTCGCGGGCGCAAAAAAAGCTCACTGCTTCCTTTAAAACTTTAATTTTATTCGATAATTTTAATTCGCTTAATTACCGCAATTCATCTATCTAATGACGGTAAAACATGCCTTAATGTGACGATAAGAACCCTGTTACTTCTATATTGTATACCAATTGTTAATATCAAGTTTAGCCAAAAATGTTTCTTTTTTATTATGTTGTATCTTGATGTGAAGTTTTTAAGAACCTTTTCTCTGGGAATACTAAATCTAAAAATTAAGAAAAAAGTTGGGCAACGTTTTTCGACATTTATGAGGAAAGATTACCCTAGACCGATCGCTAGACCTTAGACCTTACCATCACCGTGTATCTTAAGAGTTGTTTTCATTTCTGCGCTTCATTTATGTCGTTGTACACATATTTTGACAAGGTCACTACAACAAAATACTAAACATGTAAGTGAGCCGCGGTGGTTTGGGAACCCCTGACCTAGACACTCCAGGATAGATTTTAGTTCATCTGAACAAACAAGAAAAAAATATAAAGAAAACCGACAACGTTTGATACGTTTCTACGTTTTAATTTTAATATTTAAGAACAAATTAACTTCTCAAAATATATTTTTTTTTAAACGTGTCTCGGGATATTCCTCTTGGTTAAGCTTAACGTCGCCGATCTGTATACATTACACATACGTAGAGGTGTAGCAAATATATATTATGTATGTGTACACATGTATCTACGATATAGCATTTATTTTCTTCCCTGCTCGCGGTTTTTACCCGTACAGCTATAATACTATACGTCCTGTAGTTGTAATAGTAGTAGTGGAGTAGGCGTCATTAACATTGTTTTCTTCGCGAACCGATAGCTGGTTTTGCGAATGTCCGAGACCCGGCTACCGCCAGCAAAGGCCGCTTCTTCAAATTACAACGTAACCACTAATTGACCTAATTAACTTTCCATTTATTAACATGAGCTTAAAGATTTAATCATTGGTTGCGGTCGTATTATTTGCGTTATTATAACATTACATTACAAAACTTACCCGGTAACTTATTACCTATACGGTTAACGCACAAACGAAGGTAATATACGAGGTTTAATGACGTTTGAAACTGTACATTAACGATGGATTTTATGGGGTGGCTTTACTAATATTTATACAAGTGTTAAGCAGTGAATATTTTTTTTAAACAAACATTTATTTATGCTAAAGGTTTCATGTTTTTAGGAAAAAAGAAATCAAAAGCATCCTTCATTATAGTGGTAGGAGCGCGTACTTATAAGAATAAAAAATACAGACCATCCTACAAACATTTATCATCATTAATCATTAGTGTTCAGTATCAGAGTAGAGATGAGTCGTAGTGATCCATTGTATTTTGTATTCAGATTTAACGGATTGACAGTGATAATTGCTGTTAAACTAAACTTGAAGAAATAAATTATCAAGAAGTACGAAGCAAAATTTAAAGGCACAATTAATCCATTATAAATATTTGGTTTAATAGCGCACCATGCGCTCATGTAACTAGTACCGAATATTTCAAAAATTAATCAATACACATTCATTTAAAAAGCCCGTTATTCACAGACATAAAAATACATGGAATACTTGACCACGCTTAAACGGAGAATGGTCATTAATTATGACACCATTAAGTTCGCCCAGGGTAATATAAATATACATTATTATTGCTGGTAACAAAAGCAAGAATGTGTAACGACACTGCAGTGTGCCGGCGATTGCCTTTGTTTAATACAATATGAGGTATATAGTCAGGTACAGTCGGATTAACTTGAAAATCGCCAGGTTGAGGGATGTTATTTGTTTAATAACTTTGGTCCAACGGAAATATGTAGGCGTTTTTTATTTTAGCAAAAGATTGGGAAGATCATTTAAGTCATTTTAGCTGGAGTTTTTAAAGATCTAGAATTCTACTGCATCTTGCAAAAAGTAAATAAATTAGTTGAGATATTAAGCATTAAACTAAAAGCAAAAAACCCACAAAGCAAGGCTCCTGGATATTACAAATATTATTCCGTCCTAGACAAATAAAAAAGCTTCAACTTAAACTGATACATATAAGTAGGTAGAAGTTATGTTTGTGGTTAGAATTATAGTTTGTGAAGCTTTTTATCTGAGTACCTAGAAACCTACTGCATCTCAAATCAGGCAAATATTTTGCGTTTTCTTTTTTACTACAGGATAGAAGGAAAAGAGATGCAAATTCTTAAGCACATCGCAAGCATGTCTTATTTTAATGTTATATGTGAAACTGGTTTCAGCAACTGTATTTAATAAACTAGTCGTATCATTCAATTAGCGAATTTATATTCATAAAACATTATGACAGCAGAAACTGTTAAAACATCAACAGCAATAAGAAGACATGAGTACGAGTGCCGTAGAAAGTTAAACAATATCATCAAATTTCAACTGTAGCGACCCCAGCGATGGCCGCAAATGAATGAATATGAAATATTGTTATAATTTCATGCCAAACTCGCTGGATATGAACGGAAAAGCCGGAAACCAAGAGTGTAGTATGAAGAAGTGTTTTCAAAATCATTTCATGCCTGCATGGAAGAAATGTACTATTTGAACAATTCAAATTTAATTCAAACGTGCTGAAGATGAACAAGCAGAAAACTGTAACTGCGAATGTGGCATTTTTTGAAAATGATCTAATTTAAGGTCGTACTTATGGCTATTGGTATGGTTGATAAAAAGGCCACTAAATGACCTCAGTTACAAATAAAGGTATACACGAAGGTTTGTGTATTACTTATTAAACAAAAATCAATATACTGCTAGGTAAGAATCCTTGTTCATAAATACGTATGTATGTAGCCAAAGACGCTGTTGTTTGAGAGTTAAGAGTTAACTTAAGTTCTATTGCACGTTACTTATTAAAAATAAATAAAAAGCACCAGTTGTATAATTAATTTTGGAATTTTATTCGTAAAACACGAAAGAATCTACCAATGATTGAATCAAAATTCTGATAAATCTGTTGCCCTGTGTAGAAAACGCTTTCGTCAATTTCAAAAGGACACTAATTTTGAAGACTATAGGTTGTAATCTGTTAAAGTAATTACACATTCTTCCCTGAGATGTTAAGCACAAAGATGGATATCTAGTAAGGCAGCCAAAATGTTAAACAATCACTCAATCCTTTAGATTCTGAGCCTTCGCAATTAGCTTATTGCTTCATCCAGTAAAACCAAAGTGAATGCCAATTGGCAGAAAATAGAATAACTGGAACGGGTTTTTTACACATGTCTAGACGTACAAATCCTCTTCTCTTCGAATTTAATTTTTAAATTGTTAATACCTTTTGTTAAATTTATAAATTGTCAATTGACACTCACTTTGGTGTTCCATCCTTTGTGAACCAAACGAATAGAAGCTTGAATTAGACTAACAATAAGTTATTTATATTTAAAGAAATGATGATAGGTCTACTAAGAGTTTGGATTGGAAGAAAAAGTTTGGAATTTTCTTCCAATCCAAACTCTTAGTAGACCTATCATCATTTCTTTAAATATAAATAACTTATTGTTAGTCTAATTCAAGCTTCTCTTCAGTTTCCAATGAAAACAAAAAGAAACCTGGCTGAATAAGTGTTTTTGGTCAAGAATTCTTCTGTTCAATTCCTTAATAGATCTATCAACATTTATTGAGGTACAAATGAGTTAGTCTAATTTAAAACCCTGCCCAAGTTCAAGTATAACTAAAAAAACATGAACAAATAAATGTTTAGGACTTTCATTGATATTTGTTAATCCAATCAAATTCCTCATTTTAACTTCACAACTTGGTAACTTCCTTATTGTTTCGATTGTACTCCACGTACACTCCATTCCCGGCGAGCAAGCACCATAACCAATACACCTTCAACACGAGAACAAAAAAAGGTTGTAACGTACACGTTTAATTGGTAATTTTAAGCCGGATAATACATCTACCATTCGCGAAACGGTCCGGGATCGGCTCCGCGGGAGCAAAAGAGGACGAGGAGGAACCGGCGTCGCCGAAACCAGTTATAAATCGAAAAATAATTGTGGTATAGAAATTCAGGTAATAAATTGCGAGTTATAAGCGAATTTATAGCGGTTGTAAAACACAATCGTAAGCAAGCGCAATGCCTTGTTTACAAATGCTAAATGGTGCAGGCAGGATATCGCGGGACGTGCCGCTTCACGGTTCAGCGGCGGGTAGCTGTAGGTTACGCAGGTAATGTAGCGTAAGATCTGGAAGGTGTTCTACATGGTAACTATGCACACCCTTCGGTTGCGTAAATAATCCTACTGCAGATATAGGAAAAGGATTTGTTTTAAATTTTGTTCGATGTTTCCTTTTTAATACTAGATGAGAAGTTTAAAAAATATGATTCCCAAAAGTTATTGAATCTTTTATTCTAATTATGGTAATGTTTATAGTATGTTTATCTGCTACCAAAGAAGGCATATTTGTTGCAAAAAAAGAAGCGTGGCAGGCCAGAAGAGGCCCACTCCCTTGACAATTTTTTGATTTCCATGTTCTGCTTTTTGCTGTGCTTCTCCTGTACATAGCTTTTTTTTATCAATTTAGTGGATGTTTTGGGGTGGAAAAAAAAAACATGGAACCCTCGAATACGGTTTCTATGATCATATTGTATTTCTTTGATGTATAAACCTTTCCGCGAAACTTAAACTTAAGTGATGAAAACAAGTGAGAAAGCTTTGCCATGTTTACCCATTGTCCCGTACGCTACTGTGACATACCTAAGCAAGTCACTGCTTAAATTCCGGGCGATGATCAACGGACCGGTACTCGAACCCGGCCACACTCGGGCGGTCTTGGTAGAGCATTTATTTTGCGTTCAGCCGAGCCAACGATCGTCGCTTGTTTCTAATATTAAGTTGTTAAGTTTAATAATACGTATTCCGCCCATTCGCGGAGATTAAAAAAATGTTAATGAGCCCGATCCGAGCTTCTGTATTTACCGATGTCAAAATTTCGATGCGTTCGATTTCGTAAAACGCTCCGTCCAACTGCATAAGGCGGATATAGTAAGTAGAGGCTTAATGAAATAATTACGAATTTGTGATTCGACGGTCGTAAATAATCGCATGTTAATGGCGTTTTAAGAGGCGAAGATTATGAAAATTAATTACGATCTGTTTTTGGGATGTTTGTTTTAGACATATGTACATAGATGAGGTTCTCATACCTTTTGTTCAGACATTTTGTCGATTTTCTTATTTGACCCTGTTTCGTAATTGGAACGACATCAGGTTTGCTTTGGGTATCTCACAACGTGAAATTTTGGTAATTCGAGTAGTCAAAATTCAAAAATCAAAATGTTCACATGCACCCTTCGCTTTGGCGGTTATATATTACATGAGAATTGAAAATAGTTAGTATGGTGGCTAAGTTGTTCAAATCTACCATCTAGTGCATTTTGCTTGATTAACTATAAAAAAAAAACTATTTTTATTTTTCTTTTGGATCTTCGGTCGGTTCATTACGGGCTTCGCATGAATAGTTACTTGATTCTTGCGTGATGTTGTGTTATTGTTAATTTAAAATTAGCCTCAATTTTGGTAGCAGGTTCTTTTGATTGTTTGTTCAATAAAATTTAATAAACCAGAGGCCTCGTTCCTTCTTAAGTTGTCAATTTTTTGCTTTTCATAAACCCTCAGCGAGGTGTCGTACACATCCCCTAAATGGAATCTTAAAAGCTTTAAGGCCTCTATCCTTTGTTAATACTTTTCTAACAAATTCTCTGTTTTTTTTTTTTCATTTTTTATTCTATTTTTCCTTGTTATAAGCATAAAAAATAATGCACAAATTGCATTAGAATTAACTTAAAAGGAAAATTTAAGCTAAAAAGCGTACAAGAACGTGTGCAGATCGCTTTGCTCAGTGTACGTATTGGCATTGGTAGTGGTATAGGGACATTTCGCATCAGAACACCGGGCAGATATGCAGATTACATTTGAATACAATTACTTGCTCGTTCGTCGTCGGCGACCGCCACAGACAATTAATTGTAAATATATAGAAAGTTTAAACACTTCAATGGCAAATCAGAGATTTAGATTGATGATAAGGGGCATAAATTTAAAGACACAAACACCTTGTTTAGCTGCTCTCGAATGTGTGACACATGTACACACTGTCGGAACGGAACGGGTCGGGACGGGACGGGACGCAACGTGACGGGACGGGATCAAGTCTCTCGCTCTTGGTTAGTGGAACATTTTAGCGGCGACCTTTTTAGTCTCTTACGCCGTGTCCTCTATACGTGTGGTTCGTGATGTGAGCATCTGTTTCTTCTTCTTTTACCTCTCCGCGGTCTCGTAGGATCTCGTAGAATCGGCCTACTGTTCTATTAGCGGTTGCTCTTTCGCTGCTTCTTGTTCTATTTCTGTTTCGGCCTCTCTTCTTTACAAGCTGGTGTATGCACTGTTATTTCGCTGTAAAAGTTTGTAGCTGTGCGTACTACTCAAGTCAAAAGCTGAGTTGAATATTTGCAATCTTGACCTAGCGTTTTATTTCAGGTATGCAAGATCCTTTGTCTTTGTTTCTGTTCGAATGGTTTATTAGGATATTTAGTTGCGAAAAATCTTTGAAGTAACTTTTCCTTATTTGTCAAAATTGAAATATGTAAAATCTCAGATTTAATATTGAAGAACATACAAAGCCATCCTTTAGGAAACACTGCGAAACATGGATAGTGAACAAAGACTGTGGGGGAGGAAAACACTGCGGGGAATTATGGGAGGGAAGAAAACAGAAGACGGTTGGGTCAGAAGGACTAATGAATGAGCTATACAGTAACAAGGATCATAAAGAGAAGACGACTTCAGTGGATAGAGTATTTGAGAAGAATGGAAGATGAAAGATTAATAACAGAAAAACTTCTATAGGAAAAATGGAAAAGGGTCGATCAAGAAGAAAATTAAACGAAACGGTGATGGGGGATTTACCAGAGGTGGCAATTAGAGACTGGAGGAAAATGACAGAAAACAGGAAACAATGGAGGATACCAATACAGCAATAGCCTAAATGGCTTGTTAACGCTTTATATATAATATGTATTTAGGAAACAAATTTCTACTATTTATAACATTACAATATTAACATTTTTACTACTTCCCAACATACTTGATAACTAAAACGGTTATATTTATTTCATTGACTTCCATCAGATCTTGAAAGGTGATTTACTACTGAATATTTGCTAAGCGGATTCTGTTTACTTTATTTTATGTATGTTCATTCACAAATAAATACCGACAAACGGAAAATTTAGATTTTAATGAAATTCCCCGACTGAAAGAATACCTAAGCATAAGGCATAAAAATAACATATTTTTTTAAGCGGTTGAAACGCACGATTACAGGATAGAGCTCCTTCCGCGAGTTTGCACACTTTTTGGATTTTTGTAAATATCTCAGAAAATATAACAGATATAATTTTTTTAGAACATAATTTGATATACACAGTCTCGAGGATTATGTGTTCCTTGAGACTATGTAATATACTTCAAATTATGTTTCCCAGATATTAAAAAAAAAATAAGATTGTGTAAACTTTTGGAGGGAGCTGTACCCCGAAATTAGACGATTTAGCCGCTAAAAAGAAATTGTGTCTTTCAGTCTTCATAAGTTTATCAAAATAAATGACCTAAAAATATTTTCTGAAAATATCATTCTGAGGTACCTAGTGAAAAAATAAATAATTCTAGAACCCGAAGGCAGTAGTTTTTATTTCATCCAGTCTACATCTTTTACGTAGTTTTTACTCAAGCAAATCTTTTTTTATTTGCCAAAAAATTTTACTTTCTCGAGAAAAGGATTCTTTATTGGCGCAACTATACGCTTATTATAAGAATACCAAAGTTTCTCTATTAACCAAGATTCATAAGCCTTAGAGCTGTAAAAATATCAAACACACCAAAAGATATCATCAACTATAAATTAAAATTGAAATTCAATAAATGCTATCACTATCGCTTATGTGTAAATTGCAGACTCTACGGTAATAGAGGCTATATTGGAGATCCTACTCACTCACTCACGCGGAGGTTGTAGTCGCAAACCTAAAAACTTAACCTTGTCGTGTAGATTTCGTTAAGGAAAATTGTACCTCACTGCAGAAACATTATTCAAGTGTAAAGGAATGGGAGAGACAGTAATTTTCTCAAGCTGCATTGTTGCACCTAGACATAATTTAATCCTGTAAACGCATACTTTTAAAAATCAAGGTCCTGTAATTATTTCAAACAATATCCATTCAGTGAAGAATACAGAGAAATTAATTAAAAGAGAAAGCAATGCAACTGAAAAACAGCTAACATGCGTAATTCTTACATAATTCCTTGTCGAATTGTGAAACGAAGGGTCTTCGTCCCGCTTGTATACAGGAATTAATATAATAGTCGCGCACGTTCACATACATTAATAATCAAAATAATAACCGACGAATTTAAGAATTATCGTGTAGTGCGCTTATAAAAGGTCTTCATGTAATTAAGCGCGAAGTGGTATCGCCGCACTCGCGTCCGTTAATTATAAATTTTCCGAACGAAGGACGGTGATAAATTCATCAGTGGATTATTTACAGTCGATAGGGAAGACGACCAAAACCAATTGTTTAATAAATTTCTCGTAGCTGTCATTGGATTCTATACAATATACGTCTGCATTGTGTACATTTACAAAAAATTTTGATATACACATGGATGCGTGTGTACCTCCAACGGACCTATGCATGTTAATGTTTGGCATTTGAACTTACAATACATATGATACGTGAAAGTAGAAGGGTCTGCTCCTTAAAATGATCCGCAGCACAATAAGGACTCCGCTTGAAGAAGGTGTCCACTACATGTGGAATTATAAATTTTTTCATGCAATCACAGAAATTGTTACGGTATTAACTTTGAAATGAATGTTAGAGAATTTAGCGCCTCCGTTTTTATTAACAGATGCTTGTATTAATTTTAAAATGTCAAGCGAATCCGAAGTACGAAAAGTAATTGTTAAAATTGCTATTATGAATATTCTCAGTAATATTTTTAAAAGGTTGCTCAGGAACTAAAAATCAACCCGAAAACAGTACGAAGGTACCAAAAAAGTTTAACAAAGACTTGGACATCACACAGAAAACAGATTCTTGCATTCTTTAAGGAAAATCCAAACATTTTAGGCAGAGGAATGGCTCAAAAGGGGATCGGCTCGGAATCTTTTACGCGCAACACGAAAAAGGAAGCTAGACTGAAGACTTTTAAGGTTCCAGACCGGGATGCTGTTAGGAATAGCGAGATGGAAAATTAAAAACGAATTTTGTTAAAGGATGGATGATGAAATCTAGGTTTTAGCCAAGAATTTTGCACTGCTGTTACGCGAGAAAATGAGGACGAGAAATTTAAAACAAAAAGGCAATCGAAACTTTCCCGAAAATTCCTTGGTAACTGCGGCAAAAGGAGCAAATGTTTTGTCACTGTGGGCATAATTAACTTCAACATTTACATTGAAGAGTGCTTGGAGAAGAAAGTTACTACCACATCTTTTGGCCCGACGTCATCTCATCCCATTACCATAAAGCGACCATGTACGGAAGGAACGATGTGCTTTTGGTGGCTTAAGAAGCAGATTCATCAAATTGTCCAGAACTCAAGCCAATTGAAAGGTACAGAGTTTTAGTCAAGGAGGAAATGTTACAGACGCTGTACAACTTTCGAATAAAGTGGTCAGTAACAGCTCGGAAGGTACCTGCAAGTGCCATTTCAAGTGTTAAAACAGGGAGTGCCAGAAAGAATAAAAAAGGTTTATAAAGGACGAATAGTTTAAAATACGGAAAGATATGATACTGATCTTAATGCTTTTAATAGCAAATAAATAAATAGTTTCATGAAACTCGTTTAATCTTAATTACGAAAATCTTCATATTGGAATGTCTTACAGACAGTTTCAACGTAACCTAGGGGGGATGGAAATAAAATTTTGACAACAAAATCAGGAATTGGAATTTTTCATTTAAAACCCGGTTTAAAATGGCAAAAAAAGTATGGTAAATGGAAAAACTAAAATATATTTGGATGCATTTTGGATTTTTGGAAGGAAACATATGTATCTAAATTTAAGCAATTAAGAATAATATGCGCTTCATGAAATTATCAGAGACTAAACAAACTAGTGTTTTGTCGCCTCTCGGGGAGACGAATAAACTAGTCTCTGCTAATTTCGTGAAGCGCTACTCGTTTCTGCAGGCTTAGTTACTAATCGATCAGCATATACTGAAATATTTTTGAAAGATAATGTTAAGAGCTCAGCATTTAAATAGATACCATTCTACAATTCCAAAAAATCGGGATACCGGTATCTACCTCCATTGTTATGTGTTATGAACTTTCCGGATAACACTGTATGGATTATCAACATTAAATCAATTGCACAACACAAATTGCGATATACATACGTCGAATCTATGTAAAACATCTGCTATACCTAGTCTCATGCACACACGAAAGATACCAGCATCAATATATCATCCGTCTGTATACATAATGCGCCGTACATGCATCGATAGAAGGTATAGAAGAAAGAAGAAGGAGAACAAGTAGAAGCATAAAATGCAAGACGTATCCGTTCAGGCCGTAGCGTACCGGTGGATATGCATTGTGATGGTGGCCACACCCGCGCGTAATCATCGCCTCTTCAGCATTGTAGTAGGCGGCAAACGGTCGGCGTTCATTATACTTCCACAAGTAAAGTAACGAAGATTAATATCTCCAACGCTTCCCTGTCCCTATAGCGCAATGTACCGCCCTTGTGCGCCTTTCGAAGCCGAGCATTCAGCTCCAGTATAGTCGCGCCGACAGAACCCAAAAGTTCGTAAGTCTTCGACGATGTAAATACTGAAAGATACGAGGGTAGTTCAAGAAGTTTCAAGCCTCGGTGTCACTTATAAAAAATATTCTGGTAATATAATTGCGCATGCGTTGAAAGATACTACTGCATGTTTGACCGTCAGTTTTTGTTTGTCAGTCGATGTTAACTTTTTTCTCAAAATTGAAAAAGAATCCAATATCGAGCCGTCCTTAAATTCTTGTATTTAAGATAATGTTCCTAGAAAATGAAAGTACAGATGGAGAAGTTTTTGAAAACAGTCAACAAAAGAACGGCATCCGTTCGATTCGATGGTTACATTTTCCTGAATGTCTTCTTCGTCTTGAAATCGTTCCTCTTTGAGGACAATTTTCATCCTTGAAAAGAGGAAAAAATTGTTCTTTCGTCTTCTTTATAGATTACATCCTATCTATCAAAAAAGTAATCAGCATGGTTTTGATTCTGGATTTTTGCAAACGAAACACTTTTTGCCTCTTAATGATATTTTTCCAACCCACACCATGCTCTGGCGCCTCGTATAAGGTACTATTTTTGTGCTTTGTTGTATGGCACGAATTTTGCACAAATCTTCTCCTTTACCAAATCTTCATGCAAAATTTGTCGAATCGTCTCTTTATTCATATTTAACTTTTCTGTCATCATTCAAAGGGTCATTCGTCGATCTCGTGCAACAAATTTACGCACTTTGTCGATCGAATCTGCATTTCGCCAGACTTTCCATTTGCCACTGATTTTTGTTATCATTATCATTATTGTTGAAAGCTAATTAGTTCAAAGAAATAAATGAAAATTGTATCACAAATTTCGATAATTAATTAGTGATCAATACCAGATTATTTCATTCTTACATACTTTATTATACATCAAAATCTCATTGACGTATTTCAACTTGAGTATATATTAAACTTATTTTCTTTAGAATAAAATGTTAAACAATTTTAAAATAGTGCGAAAATAACGCAAATATTTTTAAACAATCTCATCAAGCACGAGAGGAAGTCCTTCAAAGAGACACAATGTTTACGCCTTATTATTCTTTCCCCTTCCAATTTACTGAATTCAAAAAGCCCTTCTTAGCCTCAGGTCATTCATACGAACAATCGCTTAACGATAACGAAACACTACATCAACAGCGAAAAAGGAGAAAAGAGAAACAATAGAAACGACGGACGTTTAATGAGCAAACATATCAACACAATCGCCTCCGTAGCTTCGAGACGACGTGAATATTAAAGCTGTTTTGCGTAACGCAACGCAACGTTTGATTTAAGGCTCTGCCCTAGCTCGCAAGACCACTTTCCCGCGCTGCCAGCGGACCATGCGAAAGAATTCAGTGCGTGCTTTTCTGAGACGCATTCTAGAGCTGCTTAGACCGTCGATAGGACCGATAGAAAGAGAGGAATAAGATGCGAGAGCAAAAAATACCTTGTCTGCATGCTGTATATGTGAATGCATGCGTCTTGTTAGTGTTAAGTTTAGCCAAGAAGAACAAACGATACCAAAACAAGAAACCTTAACAATGATACAACAAAGAAGCTCTTTCATGTTTAAACCGATCATATTAACTGTTCTAGTAATTTAATTATAAGAGGCAGGATATAAAAGAACAACGAGGAGGGCGTACTACAAGACCTGCTCAACGCAAAATGGCAGACACTGTGAACCAAATTCTCTAAAAAATCAAATTGGAGCAGCTCACACTAAAGGATGGAAGACTATTCGGGGCAAAAGCAATTCTATCGGTGTCATTAGCTTACGGATCGTCCCATAAGAGATGGAGTTTGCTAGTGACTTTTACGGTGCCACAGAAATGAAAGTGTTACTAATACTATTTTAGTTTCCGAGGAGGCCAGGTTTACAAGAAATGGGGTGAACAATTTCCGCAACAACCATATTCGTGCAGTAGAAAATCCATATGATGTGGGAAGAACCAATTTTCAGCGCAGATTTTTAGTCTATGTTTGAACTAATTATAATGCTATAATTTTTTCCAACATGACAATTATTTAGATTTTGTTCAAAACACTTTGCCACAATTATGAAAAAATGTTCCTTTAAATATGCATAATAATGCTTTGCCTAGTACATGG
Source organism: Oryctes borbonicus (assembly GCA_902654985.2). Taxonomy (NCBI): domain Eukaryota; kingdom Metazoa; phylum Arthropoda; class Insecta; order Coleoptera; family Scarabaeidae; genus Oryctes; species Oryctes borbonicus. The sequence continues at coordinate 1,155,042 of LR736894.1, forward strand.
ATAGAGCGTAATGGCCTGCAGGTTCTTCTAATCTACCACCTTGAGATTTTTTCCTTTGAAACTTTCTAAAATCGCAATGGCTGTTTGTAGATAATTTGAAAGAACAGAGATTAGAAAGGCCAAGGTTTAGCGTTGTCTAAGTTGCAGTCCCAAGTTCTTCGTGAAAACCAAAACAGCCAAAACGAATTCGTTAGAAATCAATAGTGTTAATGCAATATTAAGGCGCCCGCAGGTGCCACAATGTGGAAAATTTTACGCAAAATATTAAAAATGTATCCTTATAAACTGCAATGTTTGATTTGGAGGAGGTAGATTTAGCAAAAAGCTTCGCTTTTTCTTTGCGAATAATAGCTCAAATTGAAATTGAATCCGTATGGTTATCCCGTGTGGACCGACGAGGCCCAAAACTGTCAAAAATCCCCTTACTACAAATTTATTTTTGTGGAAGTCAAAATAATAATAACCAATTATCCACACGAGCAACAAGCAAATGGCTAACGTAGACGTAAGCAATGTGTATGCCTTGTGTATATTGAACAGTAGTATAATAAATAAAAGTGTAATGTCCGCTACGGGTTGTTATTCTTTGATTGGCTGACGCATTCTCGATTTCTGATCTCGAGTAATCGTCAAGTCATCGTATTATGGTAAAGAATGCGATAATTTGTTCAAGTGACGTTCGAGCTTAGATGAATTTTTTTCATTGCACAAAGTATATACCATAAAACGCTTTGCAATCCGTTTTAAATTGTAGTGAAAAAATGCACAGCATTGGGAATATGCAGCCAGGGGAAATAGAAACATCTTTTAACGGGGGATATCAAATAATTGATTTGAAACGCGTGTTTGTGAGTTTAAAATTCTGATGAATTCAGAGAAAAAAAAATTATTTATACATACACACAATATTAAAATCACGTTAGGAACGCCATGCAACTAAATACATTGGAAAACGAGATCCTAAGTCGGTGTGAACTGATCAGACGTTGAAATTTGATAGTAGAAAGTTAATATTTGATACGGATCATGTAACTTGCATACTAATAATGCCCAGAAACACCTAAGTCTTCGTTTTACATGTGCTTTAAAAATACGTAATTAAATACAAGCATGTGTCGCCATCCGAAAGGCCGGTATGCCGCCAAGTGAGTTAATTTTACCACAATTAACGAACAAATTACATTTTAGAGTTTAAAACGCATAGGATTACAAGGTATTATAAATACAATGTGATCCAACAAAGTCAGATTGAGTTGACGGTCCCGAAGCACGTATTTTTAGCGTATTATAAATTTATACAACAAGAAAGTTGGTAACCAATTCCGGTTCAACGTGAAAATATTTTAATTTAATAGATCAGATACTATCACTATCTATTCAAGAATTTCATTCATGGTAACATAATTGAAACATCTAACCAACGAGTTTCGTGAAATACTCTGTATAAATACGTCACTGAAAAAACCAAAATGAATGATGATCTTTATCAATTTCAATGCCAATTTATCAAGTGTATCAGCGCAGTACTTTTCACTCACACTGTATGGTAATCCTAATTTGACAAATGACATTGACGTAAACTTTACCAACCTCAACTAAAAAAAAATTATAGCTAATTCTAATAATTTTCTACTATTATTTAAAAGAATCTGATACGTTTCTACTTTGATTAATGTTAAGAGGTGTTCGAATTTAACATTTAATTAAATATTTTCGAACCAGTTCTTGACGACTATATTTTTTGTTGTTGTTGCCGATATACATACGTTCCATAACTAACTTATTCACCTCCGTTTTCCTTCATTTTATTTTTAGATGCTTGTCGTATGTTAATAAAATGTCAATTTTACCATGAGAATTGCTATCCGCTCCCTGGATTAACATAATTGGAAACCCATTTATCATACCACCGCTGTACGATGTCATTTTCTCTACATATAGCTATCTATAGATATTATAAATTGAAATTTCTAAATTGCAGATCACGAATATCTAGCTTACTTTTTTAGATAAAATATCAACTAAATTGGATCTAGAAAGTTTAATATGTTTAATGGATATTATAAAATGGAAAAATACCATAAACGTGCACAATTGGGTATTACTCAAGTAAGCCTTGAATGATGGCTAATCTTCAATATTGATATTTAATAACATTGAAATGACAAATCAATTTTTTTACGTTTCAAAAAAAAAAAACAAGATTTTGTTATCTCCAAAAACGTAACCATATAAAAAGAAACCAGGCTTGTGTCGTTTGTAGGGAAAAACCGAACACCCTGTATATTTTGACATAATTTTATCTAATGCAAAATTTATTTGTGAATATTTTTAATTTGAAAACTTTTTCTCTAGGTTGATGAAGAATTGAGTTATCCACCCACGCTCTAGCCTGTCCGTGTGTGTATAATACAGAAAATAATTATCAGCAACCTACATAGATGTTCGTGTAAAAGAAATAAAAAGTGAAAAATCTTGCAAATCTAATATCCCGCCGTTTAAAATTTATTGTTCATTGGCATGTAAAATTCTCTACGCAATAAATATTAGAACAAAGTATATTACATGCTATAAGTGATAACTTAATACCTTATTAAGGCCAACGCACGCAACCCGTTACGCTAAGTACTTTACGGCACGCCATCTCGCGGTTAGCGAAAAAAACAAGAGCAAAAATCACCTGGCAAAGAACAAGACAGTTGGCAATACCTGTTATTGGTAAATTTTTTCCATTTTCTAAGATCTTGATGTTATCTTTTGCCATATCAAAGAAGAGAACAGTAATAAATCCTTTTCCGAGAGCTTTTCTAACACATTTAGAGTCGGTATATACCGTGCGTGTAATAGGAGCATTGCATAAATATGGTCACATTTCCTCAACTAGAGACTGTACATACTACTTAGTATCTTAGAAATTTGAAGAACATTTTTAGTAAACCCATTTATAACTGGGGGCTATAGGCTGTTTTATTCGATATTACCGATAACATCTTTCAAACTTACGTAGAGACTGGTTCATATCTTCAATTTTTTAATCCTACCTTCTTGATGTATCAAAAAAAGAAATGATCAGCAAAGTGATGGTAGAAGCAACGACATTCCTCAAGCGATAAATATTTGATCGAAGTCGTCTGAATGACGATATTCCACATGCTTTAAAAGATTCTTCTTGTATTTATTCTCTTCTGTTCCGTTTTATGTGAAATTTGAAACAAACGCGCGTATAAATATCACCAACGTAATTAATACAGATCTCTTTCATTTCTTCGAAAAGAACCAGTTTGCTGTTTATCGTAATAGGATATTACGTTCGCTTGAATGCATATAGGTTACACCCAGGTGGCATCTGTGTCATCCATTAACTTGATTACGTTATTAATTAATATTAAATCTTATGTGGAGAAATATATCAAACATATAATCAGTATTATAGGAAAGTGTGTTATTTTAATTGAAGGGAATTTATGTATGGCATTTGATTACTGAATAGGAAATATTAAATTGATTAGGTTCATTCATTCGTTGCGTTGGATGCATTCGAAACGAAGACATTCTAGTGAAAAAACACGGAAAAAGTTTTTTGATTTAAATTATATTGCTTATTGTTCTTCATGTTGGATATCTTGTACATTTATCTTCCAAAATGTGAGCTTGCTTAATTTTATAGTTTGGTTTTGGCTTTACTCTATACAAAACATATGTATTTACTTTCAAAATTAATTCTATATTGAAAAATTACTCTCCGAGATCAACAACCAAAGTTAATTTAAAATTTTTTCCCCTGTTAGAAAACTTGAAACGAAGTATTCATGGATGACTTGAGGGATTTGATTTTTTGGATGTACTAAGCCATTTTCCATAGGCCGTATTTGCTTAATCGTACAATATTGGACGATAGTCTCTTTTTCCGCCTAGCCTTAGCGATTTAAAAAATACTAGCCTTACTTTTTGCAACTGTGCTAACTGGTAGCGCTGCGTATAGTCTCGATTTGTATATTTTTCTGATTCTCCTGTTTTATTTTTTATATTTTACGCATCAATAAAGGATATTCTTATTACATAGAATTCCATAATCATAATTGCCATCCCCCTCCTCTAAATTGATTTCAAATACAAAATACGCTTCTACAAAAAGTCTAAACAACCGTTTTATACGAAAACATGCTAACCGTGCCACGACACACACTGTATATAAAATATAATCATGTCAAACAGCGGCAAAGCGTATTTTTTTACAACTATTAAAATTAAACGTCCGTCCACTTGTCGGAAAACAGAAAGACATCCCAAGGGCTCGAATTCCAACGTATCTAGATACATATACATAGATATATATATATACGAATTCGGTCCGTGATGTGATGTGGAAACCGGATTTCGTCTTTGAATGAATTCATGTTAGACGCGATGTCAGGGAAAGAAGATATCCGAAGGAACACAACGAAGCGGAGAGAGGCACCGAACGGGCAGATCGATATCATCGGATTTCGTTCCCTAGATCTACTCTAAAAGAGCTACAACCGTATTTAAGCTATGGTTCGCTGTGTGAACGGCCATGGCGTCTTATTCGTTCGGAATTGATTGATCTAACGAATGGATTAAATATACACGCTATATAGACGCTAATAAAAAAAAAAAAAACTGGAGAAGAAACTCAATATTTACTTGCCCTGTCAATTTTAAACGGAGAAATGGATAGGAAAGGAATTTAATGAAGTTTAAAATTATATACAAAAGTGACCTGATTCTTTCCTAGATCTTAGTAGGTATCACGTCCGGTTGGTGGCGTTGCTATCGTAAATGTTTGATTCAGGATTGAAATTTTTATTCTCAAACACGCAGGAAACACCTTGATTTGTGTACTAAATTAAACATGGTATTTCTTACTCCAAATAAACACTTCCAAGCATAAACATTTCCTTAACAAGTTCAATTTCAATCCGAGTAATACATTGTTGTTGTATGCACTGTACGCTCATAGTGACGCTGAACATATTGTTGAATATAGAATATATTTTACTCAAAAATTTTAAATATGATATTGATATAATTATTGATTATTGGATAACAAGAACTTAAGAGGAGATTCCGTTTCTGAATCAATAAAACTTACAGCGACGGCAACCTTTTTTAAACTTGCGATCCGTAAAATAAGGCTAAAAAATCACACTACTCATCGTCAAATTTATGTACAAAATCTTTTACTAGGCCGACAAGTAAACGAATTTTCAGGTTTTAAAGACGGGAAATGTCCTTGCTACGAATTCTTGTGCTGGAAAATTATATCCTATTAACACCTCCTCTTGCCAATTCTCCGATTTAAACAGATATATAATAAAAGAAGTAGTATAGCTGTATGAATGCCCAAAGGAAGATGTCCAAAAACGAACTTCACTTCTCCGAACTTTACAAATCTTAAGTTTCAAATAGTTGAGTGTAGGCTTTCACGACCGCAATCCATAGTAGAAATGTCTTTCGGGTGATGTCGTGTAGTTAATATTTTGCTTGACGTTTCGCTGACCATCGTGTCAGCTTCTTCAGAAGATTTCTAAAGACTGCTGTTGTTGTCTTTAGGTATTAGCCAGGACCAGCCACTACTACCCGAGGATAATACGCGAATACATAGAAATAATGAAGAACACCAACAACTTCAATCGCGAAGATGGATACAAGATCAGCAATACGTGGAGGTTAGCAGTACGGAGTCGTCATACAACGAACGACGCGACTCAGCGGAACGGAACGGTTATGGATCAGCAAAGCAGAACGGTTATGGATCAGCAAAGCGGAACAGAAATAAGATATATAACGAGCAGCAAAAGACAACAACAGCAGTCTTTAGAAATCTTCTGAAGAAGCTGACAGGATGGTCAGCGAAACGTCAAGCAAAATATTAACTACACGACATCACCCGAAAGAAATTTCTACTGTTAAGTTTCAAAGATAATTTATTTGTTTCGTTTTCACTGAACTATCTTGCAAATGTACTTAGAGCTTTGCACAAGATTTTTAATGGTATCAGCATCGGAATTGTTTTAAATACGATTTTGCTTAAGAAAAGAGACTACCGATATGACCTGTATATATTTACTGAAAGTAGCTCCACAGTTATGACCCTTTTTGTTAGATATAGTTATGGATTCGAATAGATGTTAAAAATTGTAGTTTTCTCTAGATTCATTGGTTTTTTCTTTCCAGGTATAAGTAGGTATGTCACTTTAAACAGTTCTTTTAATGGATAGTTGAACCAATACGCCACGAGAAGCTTTGTGTGGGATTACCTAAAACCGTTTTGTGGCTGTAATCTTATTTTCTCTCAACTTATCGTTAAGTAAATGCAAAAAAGTACACTTTATCTGGTATTGTCTTTTTCAAGAACCGTGTAGCATTCTTTTCTAGTTACATTGCTAACAAGCCAGTGGATGCAAATTTATGTAATTTTTATACTCAAAGTGTTTTTCAAAGAAAAGTATTAGAGATAATACGCAAATATTCATGTCATATGTTTGCTGTACTGTCTGGTGTACGACTGCATTACTAAATTGGAATTTTTATTTTTTAGTGCAGTTGTTTTACATCAGACAATACAAGTAAAGCGTACATATGCATATTTCGTTTAATCCTAAAAGTTATTGAGGTAAGTAAATTGTTACTTGATTTAAGAAAATAAATTCTTTATTTAACAATACTAAGATTTCGATTCAAACTGCATTTATGTTTAATTGAAAGACAATATAGTTTCTTTGGGATAAGCTGTGTTTAAAAAATAATAGAATTTATTCAAGTCAAACTTGTATAGTTTCTATTTGATCAAAACCTATGTTCTCAAAACAAGCAAAATATTTCCAATTCAATAAAACTGAATTAATAGTAGAAATGTCTTTCGGATGATGTCGTGTAGTTAATATTTTACTTGACGTTTCGCTGACCATCCTGTCAGCTTCTTCAGAAGATTTCTAAAGACTGCTGTTGTTGTCTTTTGCTGCTCGTTATATATCCTATTTCTGTTCCGCTTTACTGAACCATAACCGTTAATACTCCGTCCTGTTTGACCGATGTAGCTTTTTCACATTGGCATTACGAACTGAAATGATATTTTATTGGACGGAGTATTCAGTGCAGAGTGAAAGAGCACGAGAGAGACGCACGCCTTACGCATATTGAAAAATCTGCAATACCAGAACACCTGCACCAACAAGGAGACCACCGCATAAGTTACAGCGACGTCAAGGTATTAGCCAGGACCAGCCACTATTTCCCGAGGATAATACGCGAATCCATAGAAATAATGAAGAACACCAACAACTTCATCGTCATACAACGAACGACGCGATTCAGCGGAACGGAACGGTTATGGATCAGCAAAGCGGAACAGAAATAGGATACATAACGAGGAGCAAAAGACAACAACAGCAGTCTTTAGAAAGCGAAACGTCAAGTAAAATATTAACTACACGACATCACCCGAAAGAAATTTCTACTGTGGATTACGGTCGTGAAAGCCTACACTCAAAACTGAATTAAGAAAACAATTATTTCCATTCAAACAGATTTTGTTGCCACGAGGATAAATGTTCCTAAATTTCCTAAAAATTGCTTCCAAAGGATACAAGCTCTACGTAGTTTCATTACTCTTACTGCATCTAGCACCGTTACTAGATCATTGGATACGTCCGTAAGATGAGCCAGAATAACTGAGAAAACTTCATCCACCATTTTTAGGATCATATTTTGAATATATCATTGACGCCAGATTCCTTTAGCAATCGCGCTTATGATTACTCTTATACATAATATCGATACTTTCCATATTTTCTTCTATTCCTCTTCCAGCTACGCATTTTAGATATTTTATTATATCTCCGAAGTCTAGATAGGCCCATGCACATATATCTTCTACATCGTATACTTTACTGCCTGTCTGGGTATAGTTGTGCGAGCATTCACAATTTACGACAATTTCGACATTGCAATTAAGGATCATTTACATAGAATCGTAATTAATCGTGAATATATATGTTGACTAATCGGGAAACATCCTAATAGTTAACGATCGTTGTAATTAGCGCGCATTAGAATATCCTGAACAGCGGGAAAGAGACGCGATTGATAATTTATCGGTTCCTCTCCAACTTTTACGCTTGTCTTTCTCGTGTTTTCGTCCTTCGAAGGTGTAACTTTCCTCTGAGTACATGTTGAAATAAATATTGATTCAAAGACATCTTGGAGATGGTATCTATTAAAAAACAATCAAGTACGACAACCGTGAACGATAATTTTAGTGTTTGCTGCAGTTGTATACCAATAGGTTCTTGGGGACAAACTGAGATTTTCATTCGGGTAGTGAGAAATCAGAAAGAAAATTTATACAAAAACACGTGCTTAATTAAGACGGATTGTATAAGGTGGAAACATGGTTGAATGCTGAACAATGTAAAAATTATATCTAGTTATTCTTTTTCTTGACTTTGGTATAATTATTGAATATTGATGGTTATTCCTTTTGGGGTACAGGTCGTTTGTTAAAGGAAGGAAATTATTAGAAATTATTACATAAATCTAATTTATTGTATGCTGAAAAAACAAAATATTAAAAAGGTACAAAATAAAGGAATACTTGCAATAAAACAGAAAGCATAGATTTAGATCAAATATAATGTGATATTAGGTAGGAGTGGAAAATTTTGTAAATATTAATTTTTCCAAATTAATTAAATTAAATTCAGGGTTTACGGGGATCAAGGGCACTCTTTTATCAAATTGATATGAAATGAGTGTTAGAAATTCAAAATGCAACTCTAACCTGATTCAAAGATAATCCACCACATAAACACTGAATGTTTATGTGAATGAAACTTTACAATTCAGCTTTCTTTAACCACCACAAGTGATTAGAACATTAAAACGCTAATAGAATTCTTGAGATATGTATCTTCAAATTGGAAGTATAATCAGCACAAGTTACCTCGATGACATATAGACTCAAAGTCACCAATTAAATTACTCTGAATATTGTTTTCGGAAAATTTTACATTAATTTGGATGTTTTGGGAAATGAAAAGATGGAATACAAAAGAAGTTATGGTCTCGTAAGCACATACGAATTGTTAAAATGTATTCTATATGATAAATACTATTCTTCAGGACATGAACCGGAGCATAGCTGACGAGACATAATCTGTCTGTTAATGCTGCTTAATTGGAGAATTGTATTAAGCCATCGATTGAATGCATTACACATATCCTTAGTACCAGTAATAATGTTGATATTCACATTGAGATCAGTGAGTTTCAAATGTTTTTTATTCTGCATGTTAGTTTTGATAAGGTCCCAAACAACGTTCGATTTGTTTCGTGCAGTTGCCATTCTCAATTTATTTTTTTCCTCGGGCGTAACCGGTCATAATTTATGAGTTGACCGAACAAATGGTCAGTCTGAACCGCCTATAGTCCGCTCTGGAACCGTCCAAAGGGACAAAACTTCAGAAACGGTAGGTTGTCTTCTCTTTTTCTCTAGTGTGTCCCTACATCTCCCCTACCTTAATTGCAGATTTGGAGTTCCAGCTACCTCTATCACCCCGAGGTCTTCATTTGCGCTTCTCTATCTGCCTCTCAGTCTCTCGTCTCTTTCTTTGATTCCTAGCACGTCTTTTATATAGTTATTGATCCGCGTTCAGTTCATCGTTCCTTCTATCATCAGGTTTTCGATGTTTGGGAAAGTTATTTGCCGACCCAATTCAGTCAGTCAGTGTAGGTGCCGAAGAACCGGAGTGTCCAGAGAGGAACTGTGTTAAATGGTAATCTGCCCTCCTAAATTTACACTCAACCCAAGATATGATGTTCGAGATTAACGCTCGAGTCCATTCTGCCTTCTCTGTAGGGTTATTCCAGATATCTTGCCACTTCTTTAATGTTAGCTTCCTTTGTTTTTCTTTAGTGGATTCCAGGTGGGCGTCTCGAAGGCCGGAAAGCCTGTTCTTCTATCAATAAAGATATGGGGGAAAGCCCTGTTATGACCATCCTCAAGAGGTTGCGTTGAGTCTTCTCCAGCAGGTCTTTATATGGTTACATTCTCAAAATTCCCGACCACACCGGAGCGGCATATGTCAAAATCGATGGGATGACTCCAAACAGTATTGCTCTTTTTGTGCTAGAGGGCCCACCAATATTCGATAGAATTTTAAATAGAGCCGCCAGTCTTGATTCAGCCTTGCTCACTATGCCCTTTACGCGAGGACCAAAACTTGGACGATCGTCAGAAACCACTCCTAAATACTTGAGCTGTCTTTTAGGGGAAATCCTACTACCAAGTGCGCCAAAAGAAATAGGTGGGTTCGAGGCCTCTTGAGAAGTAAGAATGCGTTCGTTTTGCCTACTGGCTTCCCCGAGAGTCGACAAAACACGAGTCTGTATAGTCGCTGCAAAAAAAGTAATAATTCACCTGCCTGTGTCATCTCTAGTAATGATGTAAAAGACGTGTCGAATATTACCGTTTCAATGCATCAACAGCGCCACCATTACGTACAAACATGTACAAATAGAAATAACGCAGACGTTTCTAGGAAACAAGGATCTTTCTGAGCTGTTCCCGTTGTTGTTATTGCCGTTATTTTTTTCTTTTTGATGAAGTATGAGAGACCGAGTCGTACAGTTATTACAAAATAAAATATATCTACATATTAATTGGACTGTCTAGAAATAGAAAATGAGAAAATTAAAACTATCAGACGGATCACGCGCTTCAGGAGTTGATATGTAATAAAGCTTAAGGCGAATGAATTATCGCGGCTATTGTTTTTGTTCGTGATGCTCGGAGTGTCTATTTCGAAGTCTCCGAAGCTAGAAAGACGGGCATAAAAAATCGCGTGATGAAAGGCAGGAACAAAAAATAAAAAATATAGTAAGGAGAAAGAAGAACTATGAAGAGAAAACGAAAACATGAATAGCCGTTTATATTATTCGTAATTACAAACTTGGTTTTGTGACGAAACGTAAAATACACACGACTTTCTTTTCCCAATCGTTAAAAAAGGAATAAGATCCGTTATTTTATAGGCGAATGAGTTATACCTAATTTAACCGCGAGTTCTCTTTCATTCCTTTTAACGATCGAAGCCTTTATACTAGAATAAGAGAATCTAAGGGAATAAACGCTTCTGAATTTCATTACGGCGCGATATGATCGCCATCGTAAGCCGAAATTAACGCCGTAGTTTTGTTTTTTGGTATGTAAATTGATGATTTTCTTCTTTCTTGGAAACGTTTATTGCGGCAAATAAATGATAACATAAAAGACGGACATCGAGGAATTAAACGTAGAACCGTGGATATAATTAAAAATTTTACGAGGCTAACCGCTCCTGGAAAGGACCTGCGTAACGTTCTTCAGAAGTAGAATTAAACGTGGAGTTAAACATTACCAAATACGGAAAAATATGTGAAGCTTCTGGCATACTATACCGTGCGTATAAAGAAAGAATAACAATGCTTAATTTCAGTACAGGGTGTCTCGCCGGGAACCGTATTGATCGATATATGAGGAAATATACATTCGAAAATTCTTAAAACTTGGTAGTACACCAGAGCCGACATGTGCTATTGAAATTTGAATTGTTATTTGCGATTTACATTTTTTTTATTTTGAAAGCAAATTGTTTATATTTGCAACATTGTCTCAACAGATGTCACTGTATATTATTCAATTGATAACATTTCATCAAGGCAGACCTTACTAAAGAACGTCTTCTTTTGATTAAGAACATTTTAGTGATACGATAGCAACCGACTCGAGTGCACTACTTCATACGAAATCGAGCGACGCCATTAGAAAGAATGTGTCGCATTTCTTCAATTATTTACAGTGATGGTAGTGGTCATTCTGTGAGCGCGAACTCGAATTCAAACTGTTTTGTATGCTCAGTCGCGCTGGGAATATGTTCCTCTATGTGAGGAAAAATACATAAATATGCGTCATGTTTGATGACCACAAGACAGGCGATCAATTTTAAAAAATACTCACTGCATTGTATATTTTCCCTCGCCTTTAGAAGACGGAGTCTTCTTAATTTCGGATTCAAACGACGTTTGCTTACCTGCAAAATAAAAAAAAAAAAACATTGTTAGTATCAACGGCATACGGAGAAAAAGAATCGTTTAAAAAAACAATGAATGATGGACAGCTTAGTAATATCGTACAACTCAAAATCAATGCTCTCCAATTATTTATTTATTATAAATCTTCGACTTAAAATTAATATCCTAATGACTGGCAAAGCCCTTCTACACAAACGTTTTTCTGTATATACAAAAATATGAAATATGCAGAACAATCTAGAGTAAAACAATTAAAGTGAGCCTAGAATACAAATGATGATTTTTATAAAAACTTGAATTGAAACGTGCAGTTAGTACAAGAATCTATGGAAAGTATTATTTCACCTAAAAAATCTAACATCACTAACACCAAGAATGCTGAAAAAGGAAAAAGTGAAAAAGTTTGAGGATCAAGTAATAAAGCGAATTGTAGAAACTGTAGCCAAAACCTCGATTTATTTCGATTAAATTGTTTCAACAGGGCTTTGGTAATGTTCATTCGAATGCGTTTCCCGCCTTGAGTGAGGAGGCATCACTAAATCTTCAGAATCCCAAAAAAAATAACACATTTTCATGCTAAGACTTGAAAATTTTCAGGCTACCTTCCTACTTCTTAATTTAGACTCAACCAGCATATAGCATCAATAAGGAAAATCGTTTTGAATGTATCAAATATATGCAGGTTACTTCTACAAATCTAGATAAACATCTGACCTAAGTTAAAAGGTTTGCAGCAAAGTTTTCTTTAATATGAATAGCTTTTATTGTACAAAAATATGCAATACTATGTACATATGCTGGATTGGTAAACAACACAAAAGTATCGGTAACCTCCGTACCACACAAGTTTAATTAATTAATCCGAGGCGACCGTTTCGAGGATGAATGATGAGAGAAACCTCTAAAATTAACATGCTTGTTTTATCCCTACTTTCGAGAAAAATATTTACAAGTATCTACTTTTACCGCCTGCGTGCCTTAAAACTAAGACGTGCGAAAAGATACCAAATACGGACAAATAGACCACGACCTTAATCTCGGTAGAAACTAACGGTAAGAAATTCGTGAAACTCCCCTTTCACAGCATATCGAAAGGCGCAACACACTTAAAAACCTTCTTAGCAATCCGAAAGATAAACCGAAAATGGGAGAAAGGTCGGGAATTTATAAAATTGCATGCAGTGACTGTAAGAATGAGTATATTGGTCAAACGAAAAGAGCGATAGGCACCAGATTTAAGGAACATATCAGGTGTTTTCGCTTCGGTCGATTAGATTCACAAGTGTAGCCCAATACATAAACGAAAGCGGGCATAATATTAAATTAGAAAACTTGAAATTGATTAAGAATATAATTTCGCCGCGGGGATTAGACGCGTACGAGACAGTTTACATAAAAAATAACAAAAACCTGATGAATAGAGGAGACGGACCGTTGTCGTACTTAGTTCTATTTGATTTATTGGGGTAAACTTTGCACATGCTTTATGTCTCGGGTTACAATAACAAGACACCCTTCCGTCTATTCTTCCGCGCGTCTTTGTTTTAAAGCACGTACCCATACTTTTGTCGTTTGTCGTTTACCATACTACGCCACTGTCTTTGCTATTATTATTAAATGTTAGATTGTATGAACAACGCAATTGTTAGACAAAAATATTTTCACATATGTAACTGTGATTTGTAATTATAATTATAGCAATCCTGTCATATATGAAACTAAATCGAAAAATATATAAAAGTTTTTTTGTAGTAATTGTTTGTTGAACAAAAATATTGCAATGCAAAGACATGGGTTAAACACTCCTTTATATAACAGCAAGAAGTGGACAATTCAGAGTTATGGTTGTATCGCATTGAGGTCCCACTATGCTGACAACAATAGTTTATGACCAATCAGTTTCTGATGATATTAGAGAAAGGATTATTCATCAATCAATTGTATCTCGTGTTATTAACCGACATAAAAGCACTAGCAAGAGTAACAAACAGGTAAAAAGATGAGGCGCTCTAAAAGAAAAACCGCAGATCGTATCAATTGAAAAATATGCAAATTAGCAAAATCTGATTCTTTCATTATCCAAACAAATTGGAAAATTTAACAAGAAAAATGACGATGACAATTTATTGTCTAACAAATACAATATCAATATACAGGACAAAAGCTATTGTAAAACAACACTAAACAATTTTGACTAAAATTATTCAAAACAAAACAAACTTAAATCTAATACAAAATTTAATATAGCATTATAAAAAGTGTAGTGGACAATATAGGCAACGTGGAAAAATGAATGTCAATGGAGTAATCGGATATTAAATTGTAAGAATTGCATAACTTTCTTGGAGGAGATTCTATGTTGGGGATAGTATGATGATATCTACCTGAGGGTGGAAGAACAAGAAAATCGGTTCAATTTAATAACTCACGAGTGTGAATATCATTTGAAAGAAAATGGAGGAATTGAAGTTGGTGTTATATTAATTCGGAAGCCACTTATCGGAGTTGATCAATTTTTTCGATATACATATTAAAATGATGACGTAACTCCTGTTGAGCTTTCAGTTAGCTTTCGCGTAAAATCGGATCCGGAGAATCGATTTCGACCACCCTGATTTACCTATCTTGTTTATTTTTCGAATTACACCCAGAAAAATGCTAAGGATAGGAAGTTTCCCAACGTTCTAAAACATAACTCGTTTACTGTAAGAAATAGAAAGTCGGGGTAACTTTTAATGGATTCAGCGTGTCAAAATCTACAAATTAAGCTATTAGTTGGAGGGAAATAGGGAAATTAAGAAAATGATGAAAAAAATCTCCAACCCCCTTGGATATTGGGACGATTTGACGATTTCAAAAATGTTTTAAAATATTTATTTTAATGATGGTTCCTTATACAGTTTGACCTGCTGATTACAGGGATTACGATCATTTTGCGGTATCTTCAATATAATTACCAGCACTCTATTTGGTAAAGGAGTGGCTAGAGAAAGAAGAAGTAGTTGTAATCCTTAAATCTGAAGTCAATAAAGAACCTATTGCTTTGTTAAAAAAACTGGAGGAAGCTGGAATAGCCGTAAATAATGTCACCACTGGCATACTATTAAAGATTAAAGGACTTCACAAAAGACAAGTTTCCTTTTTTTCGTTTTAAGTTAGTTTTAGGTAAATTTATTTAGTTTCTTTCTGAATGTCTGAATGTATTGTTTAACTTATGCAATTTCGGAGATATTAACCAAATGTAGTAGATTAACGCTACTATAAAGATATTGTCTTTATTATTATGATCAATACTGTATATTCCCAGCCTAGTATTGACCGTTAAATTGCAAAAATCTCCAACCAATTCCAGCAGGTAATCAGTCAATGCTCTCTTTCTAGGGTACATAACGTCCCACATCGTCAATTTCCTTTCCCGAATAACAATACCCATTACGACCATTAACAAATAGACGTTCTAGGTCGACAAATGAAAATTTCGTCGACGACTTCATTAATATCACCTCGCGGACGGCTGGTACCGTCGCCATTACCCGCCAGATGCGATAACGCGAACGCATTTCGATCGACCCACGCTTTTCGATTTACCTTTTTCGTTCGCGCATATGCTCGATGACCTACCGACGCTACGACATCGTCGGCATTTTAGTGCATGCAATGACACACATACCTCACCAGAACTTCCCAGTTTGGTTTCGCTCTCTCGTGTTGAGGTGACAGAAAGTTGCGAAAGCCTTCTCGGATCGTCCCCTCGGTAAATCGTTGCCGAGGCTGTCCGTCATGAGTTATTATTCCCTTTTTACGCGAATAATTTCGCGTCAGGCGAAGGTTTCTACTTGTCCGCTTCTACGTTTCGACGATATCTTGCGCAATTACACATATGTATGCACTTATGTTCGATAAACGGAGACTTTTTTGCGTTGAAATGAAAAGTCGGTTGAAGTAGGTTTATGAATAAAGAAACGAATCGATAATTGACAGAGAAAAGGAATGCTTGCCAACGTGAGGCCATCTGGCAGCAAATGGTTCGATAAAGATGTTTAAGAGGAAAAATTTGATTACGTTTTGATGATATGCAACGTTGGAAGGGTTTTGCACGTAAATCCCTCTAAATAAATCATGTTAAATCATACGTTGTATTAAGGTTAAACAAACCATCATTTGTTACCATACCCCTGTGAAATCTCAGATGATAGGAAGAGGTTAAAACGAGTAAGCTCAAATACAAAAATTATTGGTGTATCTTCAAAAAAAATTCGCACGTGTGCCCGTTCTGCGCCGATCACATATGCTTCTTATGCAAGACCTTTGTAGCAGGGGGATCTTACTGTGACGCAGATATTAAAAATTTATAACCAAATCCTCTCTCTTCACATGTGATAGTAACTACTGACGAAATATTGAGTCAAGAAAGAAACATTCAAAAACCAGACCGCGTACCCAGAATTATTTATTTATTATTATTATTATTATTATTATTATTATTATTATTATTATTATT